>JAACNH010000176.1:157500-312041 GCA_019447015.1 Hymenochirus boettgeri | reverse complement strand
ACAGAGAGAGAAGAACAAGAACCCCCCAGCTCACCCCAGCCAGCATCCCTAAAAGTTGTTTGTGGTGGTGCCCACAGTTTGCCTATTATTCTGGGCCCGTGACTGTCAGCCTGCATGCTGCAGGCAGAACCAATAACATAACTGTACCCAGCCCCAGCAGCAGCACAATGCACCACAGTTTGCTATTATTAGGAAAGGAATAGGCTTAGGAGAGGGGGGATCTATTGATATGCCATAGTTTCAATAAACCCGAAATGTTCGTAACCCTGAATCTGCGAATCGTTTATGGATCGGAAAGTAGCGCACGTGAGAGTAAATCGATTTTGAGAAAGTCCTGGATATTGGAAACATGTTCCCCAGACCATTCTTCCCAGGCCTCACAGCCCTTTACGTGAGTTACCATTGATATTTTAATTGTGATTTCATTTGAACTTTTCGACTATTTGACGCCCATTGACTTTAATGTCCTTCGTGTAAGTGTTGAAAGTGTCGAGAGGACCGCACTGTTCAAAGTTTTCCATCTGCTAGTGAGATGATAGGAGTCTTTGGTGTCATCTGTTCCTGCTAATTCCTTGTCTCCTTGGAGGACCTGGCATGTGCGAGGCCCCCCACTATATAAGTAATCCAGGTTACATACAGTTAGGATATACTTTGGAATTTATAGATGTACAGATTGGGTTAAATTATAATTTATTAGAATATGTAACTGTACACATTGACTCATGAAAACGACGGCATAAAAAACTGCCGCGGCTCGCCTTATATTGTATTTATTTCGTGGAATTCTGAAGCAGGGACAAAGCACAGTACCAACTTTCATATTCTGTTGTCATCTTTGTCTAGATGTGGCTAGCAACGTCCCTGTATAAAGTATAGTTTTAATAAAGTACAGAGAGAACCCTTGCTGACTGAATGTCGTAGCAACCTAATGATTGCAACGACCCCTATACTTAATTATGGGACTGGACACTGAGGAAAATTCCCATGCTCATGAGTGATTTTGAAGCCAATGCTTGCACGTTCGTTGGCTTTTTTGTGAAACGTTCGTGTAGAGTACACACCATTAGCGATAAATGGTGAATCACTCTGGTATCTGACGGGACTGGCCCTTTACGCTCATGTGGTACCAGTGTTACAATAGGGCATATAATCCCTAGACAACATGGTGCTGTTGCTATGCCATCAGTTGACATATTTATCTTGAATATAGGTGGGAAATCTAGTAATAAAATAAAAGGATATTCCGATAGTGTCAAGGAGCTGTATAATTCTCAGCCTCAACCTCTGACAAGCGCATAGAACTTCTTTGGCAATCTAGAAATCGTAATATATTAGGTTTTTTTTTTAATATGGGGTGCACTATATTTCCTTAAAATATTGTACATTACACAATACTTGGCTATATCCCGCGGCGTTTAAGTTAATTCGCTGGCATACCTAATCTTTGCTTTGGTTGATCTAGAACAAACCATGTACATTTTATAGCGTTTTTTCAGTATGTTTCATCGGTATGATAATTTATATTCCATGGGCTTGTGCAGAATTCATGGAGCTGCCTAAATCCATCTTAAGAGAGGTCCAGATGAGCGCTGTCAGGACGATAGATTAACTTTCAGAGTTATTAAAACATCCGTTAATGCTAGCATTTAGTTGTTGAAATGCATAATAAGACGAGGGGAGCTAAGAAATAGACCCATTTTTGCTTTTGCTGCTATTGTTATAAGATATGTATTCCATCTCTGAATTGACCACACTTTACTGCTCATAACTGCCCAGGGAACATGTGTTACTTATCGGAAGTTAACACTGGTCATTGACTCTATTGGAGGTAAAATACGTGTCGTACCATCCCGCCACCACACATGGCAGACCCGCCACAGACCATAGATCCCGTGTCAGCGTTTTTAAACAGACTGATCGCGCATATGAATGAAACATACTCACCACCTGGTTTCAAAGGATCGGACCCCGAAACATTACAGGAATGACTGAAGTTCAGTCTGATTTTTGAAACAGCTGCATTGTGGGGGGGACTGGTCCCAGCCCTCCAATTTTGGGGGGAAGGGCACCTGCAGTTAGCCCCTTGTTGAAAATATTTGTCTGAGCTGTGTAATTTGCTCTTAACATAAGATGATAACTTTTTACTGGTCTCTACAGTTAGAAAATATTTTTAACACTGATAGGTTTCCACAGGCCACAATTGTGACCTGATATGTGTCTAAGCGTTTTAAAACCAGGTCATGGTATATGTGTATTAATTATCAGTAGCTACTTATCATCATGGTCATGAGGTAATATCTGTAATATTCATCTCATCCAAGGTCATGTAAACGTCATGTACGGATGGTAGGTATCTGTAATATTAATTATCCAGGTCACATGGTAATATCTGTAAATTCTCCATCCAGGGTATGGTCTATCTGTAATATTCATCCAGCAACGTCAGGTCTATCTGTAATATCATCCATCCAGTGTCCATGGTCGATCGTAATATCATCATTCATCCAGGTCATGGTATATCGTTAAGATTATATCGCCAGGTCATGGGTATGTCTGTAATATTCACAGCATCCATGTCATGGTATATCTGTAATATTAATTTATCCAGATTGATGCCTGTTATTATTCATCCATCCAGGTCATGGTATATCTGTAAGATTCATACTCCAGGTCTGGTATCTGTAATAACCATCCCATCCAGATGTATGGGTATACTGTTTAAATTCATTTATCAGAGTCAGGTCTACTGTAATATTAATTATCCAAGGTCCTGTATGTCCCTGGTAATATCATTCATCCAGGTCATGGGTATGATCTGTAATATTCATTCTCCACGGTCATGGTCTTCTGTAATATCAATCCTCCAGATCATGGTGATATCTGTATATCATAATCATCCAGGTCATGGTATAATCTGTATATTCTCATCCAGGTCATGGTATATCGGTAAATAATCATCCAGATCATGTTTATCTGTATATTCATCCATCCAGGTCATTGGTATATCTGTAATATTACTTTAATCAGGGTCATGGTATATCTGTAATATTTCATTCATCCGGTCATGGTCGATATCTGTAATATTTCATTTCATCGCAGTGTCCATGGTATATCTGTTGTAATATTCATTCATCCCAGTCATGACATCTGTAAAATCATTCATCCAGGTCATAGTATATCTGTAATATCCATATCATCCGCGTTCATGGTAATACGGTTAATATTCATTCATCCAGTCATGGCAATGAATCTGGTATATTCGATATTCCACCATCCAGAGCTTAATATGCAGCAGCCGTGATACTGTAATATTCCATTCATCCAGGTCATGGTATATCTGTAATATTCATCATCAAGGTCATGGCATATCGTAATATTCTTCTCCAGGTGCTCATGGTATATATTGAATAGTCATCCACCAGGTCATGGTATATCGTGTAATATGTCATCCATCCAGGTGTGCATGGTATATCTGTGAATATTCTCCATCCAGGTCATGGTATACTGTAATATTCATTTACCAGGTCTGGTATATCTGTAATATTCATTCCTCCAGGTCACGGTATATCTGTATATTGCATGTCATCCACGTCATGGTATATCTGTAATATTTCAGTCATCATATGTTACTTATCAGATGGTATTGGTACATCTGTAATATTCATCCATCCAGTGTCATGGTAAAATAAAAAAAAAAAAAAACAACATCTGTAATATTGCATCCATCCAGGTCATGGTATATCTGTAATATGCAATTATCCAGGTAATGGTATATCTGTACATATTCATTATATCCAGTTGGACTATATCTGTAAGATCTCATTCATCCAGTTAGGTATATCTGTATATGTCATCATCCAGGTTCATGGTTATATCTGTAATATTCATTGATCCGGTCATGATCGTATATCATCCATCCGTCGGTTCGTAATATCCATTCATCCAGGTCAGGGTCTATCGGTATATTCATTTATCCAGGTCATGGTATATCTTGTATATTCATGTATCCGTCCAGGTAGTATCCGTAATATTCATAATCCGTCATGGTATATCTGTAATTTCATCCGATTCCCCAGGTCATGGTATATCGGAATATTCATCCATCCAGGTCACGGATATTCTGTAAATTCATTCATCCAGGTCCACGGTTAGACTGTAATATCTCCATCAGGTCATGATATGTACTGTATAATCCATCCAGGTCTAGTCTATCTGTAATATATACCATCCAGTCTGGTATATCTGTAATATTCACTCATCCAGGTCATGTATATCTGTAAATATGCATCCCTCGAGTCATGGTACTATGTAATATTCATATCCTCCAAGTCATGGTATTGAAAAAAAATCTGTGATATTTAGTTAGATCAACTGGACTTAAGGGCAATCCACCCCAAAAACATCTTTGAAAGAATGGCCTCTTTAAAATATGTTGATATATCATAGTTTGTCTTGAATCACTTACGGTAATGCCTGTCTATGCTATCTGAAGCCTCATGGAAACTGAGCATATGAAACATGTGCTGAGGTCCTGTACTTGAGCCTGGGCATGCTCAGAAGAGGCAGTCAGAGGGATTTAACATTCAGTCCATTGGCTGTGATTGTTGCACTGTCAATCCATACCTGACAGTTCACTACTGGAAGAACCAGGAAGCGAAACAGGGAAACAACAATTGTGATAAGGATTTTTCCCGGTTAGATTATATATTTAGATTTACGCTATTACCATTTATGGTTTGGAGGATGATTATACCTTATATGTAAGTTTTCATTTTGGGCTGGGATTGCCCTTTAAAGTTGAGTTCTTGAAGACATTTCGCAGTCATCTGAATGAGAAGTTCATCAGATGACTACAAATGTCTTCAAGAACTAACTGTAAGTCTGAAATACCAAGATTATAGAGATTTTGGGGTCCATGTAACTAGGGTACACATCATGCGGTTTGAGGATGCCTACATTGTGTATTACATAAACTGTGCTTACCATCCCGTTTCTGTCGATATAGTTTTTTGGCCTTGTCCAATAGCAATTCCATGTATTTAGCCTGGTAATATCTCCCACGCGTCTTCTTTATTATTTTGGTTTTGGGATACTTGTCCTTTCACCAAGTCTTTCAACCGCATATTCATCGCGAGCACATTCTTATTTATTGATTGAATTGTAAATTTCATCTTCCTGTCTCAGCAGACCACAACGTTCAGTTGTCGAGCCAAAACAAATAAGTCAGTTTTGTCATAATAATGAGAATTACTTTGACAAGTGAGCTTTCCCTTCTAGTCAAGATGTTGTTTCACTTCACTGTTTCTCCCAAACTAAAAACAAGCCTTGCTCGGTCACACCCCGTTTTAAACAAATTCATCAATACCATATCGGTTTTCATTAATATCACTGCCTATCCAAGAAACAGTTCTCTCGTTCTTGAAGACGAAAAAAAATCCTATTAATTCATGATGTAAAAATCAACAAAATGACAAAACATAAACAGGTTTTCTGGTTTGAGTGGTGTTCCTGCAACTGCCCTACATCATGTAGCCTTATAGTTAACTTGGTCTCTTAGGCTTCATTCTTTTAAGGGCACAGGAAAATAAAAATCCTTCCCAAATTGGAACAGGATACGGATTGCCATGTAGAAATGAGCCTAACTACGACTTGTTTTAACATAATTAGGACTTTCTCCCAGATTCTAGAAAGTGTTTCGAATATCCTTCCTTAACGGAATTTCCAAGCTTGGAATAGAGCTTGCGACATATTTTTTAGCGTAAACCCATCGTATATATGGAAATATATTAATTGGGCAGGTAATAGGGGTTACAGTAGAGCAAGACATGTTGTAAAGGTTGCGTCAGTTTTAGCAAGGATAATAGTTTGAGTTTTTTTAGGAAAAACCATCTAAATGCAAAGACTCTAAACCTGTTTCCTCCGTTGACCTGTTAAAACAATGTCTGGTATGGATAAAAAGGAAACCCTCCTAAAATGAAAAATATAATTGCCTCTGAAAAAAGATGTTGACCTCTGGCTTTGGGATAGATCTATAGAAAGAGTGGGGCTCATGGTGAGTTTCAACTTTAGTTCCTATCAGAGATGACTTTCCCAAATAGAACACAAAACACTGGCACAGGTAGGAAAGTGCCAAACATTAGTCCCATTAATTTTTGTATGTTTCAAAATGCACCAGCAGACGACGCATTAGAGATGTTCGAAACCTGGCGAATTTCAATTTTCCAAAAGGATTATTTGGATTTTCAAAAAATTTTAATTTCAAAATACAAACAATGGACCATAGAAGTCATAGTGATAAAATTAAAAAAGCTCTGATTAAGTTAGGGTTGTAAATAGCAATAGGTAGTTAGTTTAAATGGCTCAGGGGACTGGTAACATGTTCAGGGGAAACACGTACATGAAAACCATGAGTCTTTAAAATATAAACACTTTCTTCACGCACGGGCGTAAGCTTTGGCTTGTGGGTTTCTGCGCAAATGATTTTAGAATTTTTAGAATTGTCAAACTTGTAAGGGGTGTGTGGAAATTTGCAATTCCATGCTATATCCAGAATTGGGGGCTCACGTGTTCGAATAGAGGTTCAGGTATTCATATTTTTTTGGAATTTTGTTTGAAAAATCACAGGGAAAAGTTCCCACATCGGAAAAAAATGAAAAGGTTGACCGTAAACCCAGCTTCTCCCTGCGCGAACATTGAAGCTACTTCATCCAATTGATTGTGGCCATCTATACCAGCCAATAGAAAATCTGTTCAATCTTCTATTCACGCTGCCCCTGTACTTTCGAGCGCCACATCAAATGAAAGTGTGATCACTAACTCGGTAATTGTATGCTGGGATGGTTTTTTTTTGTCTTTTTCTTTTTAGTATTTTCAAAAAAAAAGAACCAATGAGAAGTTATTTCCAAACTTTTAGACCAGAAAATCAATTTTTATGGTCTTAATAGCCATACAGCATTGCAGGGGTACAGTACACAGGGACAAAGTTTGCTGGGAATTGTCAAAAACATTTTGTTTTACATGTTATACTGTAATTGTAAAGCTTACGGGAAGATGTTGGGCTATATAAAACACATAATAATCCGATAAAGATAGTTTTAGTATCTACATCAGAGGAAATTTCCCACTGGAGCTGAATTCTCGGAATAATGAGATATAAAAAAAAAAGTTCTTAAGTGTATCAATGTCGATCAATTAAGGTTCAGACCACCTAGCACAGTTCCATATGTCTGGTAGTAACCGCGTCATACAGTTTCAAACTGACTGGAAAATACACTATGTCCTTATATCACCTTTTATGACTAAATCTTTACCATACTTTTGACTGGTATATTCTACAAATATCCGATTCTGGATTTATCAATGAAATTAGATTAATGTAAATCTGAGAACATTCCCAAATAAAATGTTCAGAAATTTGAATGTAAGTTGAATTAATAGTAAAGAAAATAAGTTCAAAGTGATTTACCATATAATGAGGATTATAAATCTCTTTATTTTCAAGACAAAAATACCAAAAAAGCGAACTGTCATTTTGTCATCAGGTTGAGTGATGTCAGGCATAATGAGATCTGAACTGCAGTGAAGAGTTCCACAGTCATGAAGATCATGGAGGGAAGTAGTACTCACATTTTGTGTTGATGAAGTGAAACTGATTTGCCCAGACTTAATTTAGTCATACATTTTTTTCTGACGCTGATGATATCTGGTTGGTTACGTGTTTTCCCACAAAAAAATCTGAACAGATTCTGTGTATAAGATCCATGTGGAAAAATAAGCTTTCTTAAAGGTCCTAACCCACATTTATGAGAATTGCATAGTGTATTCATTAACTCCTCCACTGTACATACTTTAACCTGCAGTATTTGTGATTGAGAAGAGGTGAGCGCTCCTGACAGAGGTAAGTGTCCTGACACAAGGATTTAGGGACTTGACTTGGGGGGGAAGAAGATTATAATATGGGGAAAAAATACTTAAACCCACTTACTTTCCTTTAAACATTTGTTTCACTTAAAATTCAAGGATTTTACTCATTTTTTATACACGTGTTAGTCAGGAATAACGTTCATCAATCTTCCCTTAAACAGTTTAAATCAATTTTTTTACATGTATCCAGTCATGAAGAGAGGAATCACAAGATGCTGAAAAACCCTCAAGGATAAGTTTTACTGATATTATGGCAGTTGGACCCATTTATTGGAATCATTATTTGCAGAAAGATAATTCACCTCCAACGGCCATACAATAAACTATTGGCTTGTTTCACACATAAGCATGTCATGAGACAAATCGTGACATCCCTTAAGAGGAAAATAGTTTAGGCTTCAAGTTCGGAATAGAGAGGCCGCAACTCTATTTCATTCGTTTTTGGATTCCCAGATCTAGCGAGGAAAATCTGGAAGATCCAAACCAAACGTAATTTTCAAAGATTTTCGAATGTACAAAAGCTATTTTCGATAATTTCGAAATACCTCGAACATGTTCGAAAATCCTGCGAAAATACAATGGAAAAACTTTCGCAGTTTTCCAAACTGATTTTCGAAGATTATCGAATGTCCGGGGCAGTTTCGATATTTTCGAAAAGCCTCGAGCTGATTCGATTTCAAAATACAATTTTCTTTCAGGTTTGGTATTGATTACATTAACGTAGAGTTGATCCAGGGAAAATTCCAATTGCCACTTGAAGTCAGGAAGGAATTTTCCCCCTTCATAATTTGTTGGGGGGGTGTTTTGCTTTCCCTGAATCAACAATTAGGGCTTGATCAAGAGTGGGATCCAGAGTTGGGATCAAAAGAGTTTGGATCAAGAGTTTGGTTATCATACCTTTTTTTACTTGTAAACACAAAAACAATGTCCTGACAAGAAACCAGTAATGCCAGCCTCGATCGTACCTGTTATACCTGTTGTGAGAGACATCGCTGGCTCACTTACATTACAAAAACTCTAGAACAAAGCACATGTTGGGAATTTAGTGATTCACCCAATCAAGAGAAAGTCATGATGAAACCATTTCCTATAAATAGGCTGGTACCAAAAGTGTTAATACAACTGTTATTATAACAATAGAAATGTAACGGGAAATAATATAAGAAAAAAGCCGGCTGTGAGAAATATGCCACAGTAGGGAGGACAAAAGAACCGAGTTTGAGACGGATTTATGAGTTTATAAAAAACTCGGACTTTAACGAACTCACGGACCAAATTTCAATCGGATTACCACTCGACGTTATTTGTTTCGATTACCTCAATAACCTGTGAAGGTAGTGTTCACTAACACATCGATCTGCTAATGCAATCTAAGACACTATTCACTACTTATTTGCTTGCCTGTCTTCACCTTGATCACAGTGAATCACCCTTTAATTGCTTAACACATCTTATCCTCCCTAGTATCCAGGGTTCTTCACTCCTTGGCTGTCCTCTACCTTCATGTAGGACATTCAGTGTTTCCCACTGTGGCCCAACTCTGCACTCTTCCCCTCGCTGTGGGGTCCCAAGGCTCAGTACTCGCCCTCATATCCACATTTAAACACCTTGGCTTGATACAGCTCTTTAGTCCTTTGGATTCCATAACCACTGTAATGCTGATGATACCCAAATTACATCACCGCCCCTGACCTCGTTACGCGGACATCTTGGGTCCCTGAGCGCCTAAAATGCCACTCTGCTTTTTAATGTCCTCCCGCTTCCTCAACTCTAACATGGATAGACCGAACTTGTCATTTTCCACCTTCGTGATGACCACCCCCTAGTGTAACATTACTATCAACATTTCATGAACACTCCATCTCCCCAGCACCTTACGTGGCGAGTGCCTGGAAGGTAACCTTTGACTGGACTGTCCTTTAACACACCACATTAATACCGTCTAACTCCTGTCGTTACAGTCAAAAACATCTCACGGCATCCGTCCCTTCCTTTCACAGAACGCATAACCAAAATCTATTTACATGCCCTTATCATCTCTCGGTGGACTACTTTTGTAACCCCTCCTGTGTGGACTACCAAGCAACCGACTGGCGTCCCCTTCAATACATCTTAACCTATGCTTCCAGGCTCTTTCACCTCTCTTCCTGTCTTCTCCAACGCTGACCCTTTGTCAATCTCTCACGCCGGTCCCATTCCCAAAAGCTGTCAAGTTTAAGATGCTAACCTTATCCTACAAGGCTCTCTCCAATACAGCCCCCAGTACATCTCTGCTGATAACACAGATACTACCAAGGCGTAACCTCCGCTCTGCTAAGATTTCTCCTCTCCCCTCTAATGCACCTCCCCCATGCTCCCGTTATACAGGAATATTTCTTGTAGACTTTGCCCCGCTGTCTGGAGACCTCTCTTCCTCGCTTATATGTCACTTCACCGTACTTACTCAGATGCCGTTCAACAAGCAACCTCAAAACTCACTCGTCAGGGCAAGTTACAATTCGGGGGCCCTGGACACTTTTCCCCCTTAGCTATGGACCCATCCACAGAACCGACTAGTTGATAATCCATGACAACTTGTCAGAGCTACTTGATCGGCTTCACCCTTATGTCTCATCACCATTATCCTCTAACTGTAAGGTTAATCAATCTGGACCCTGGACACGTTCACCCTCTCTGACCCATCACGAGACGACAGTTATAATCACTGACACCTTAGTACAGATACTGATCTCTGCTTTCACCTAAGTGTCTCATCCACACATCTCCTCTAGACTGTAAGGTCTACAAATTGGGCCGGTGACACTTTCTACCCCTCTTATGGACCCATCACAGACCGACTAGTTTAATCCACGGGGGGTGAAACCAACTTAGGTACAGATACTGATCTGTCCCATTATTGTTCAGCCCCATCCCTCTAGACTGTAGGTTACATCTTGGGGCCTGGTACACTTTTCTACCCCTTACTGACACCATCACAGACCGACTAGTTATAACCACTGACACTTAGTTACAGATCTGATCTGGCTTCACCTAATGGTCTGATCATCCACACTCTCCTTAACTGTAAGGTTACCAATCAGACCTGGAAACTGTTACCCCGCTTATCGACCCATAACCAGCCGACAGATTATAATCCACTGACAATAGTACAGATACTGACTGTCACCTATGTTCATCCACATCTCCTCTAAGACTGTAGAAGGTTACAATCTGATTGGACCATTCGCTAACCCCTCTTATGACCATCACAGACCGACGCTAGTTGAAACCCACGGACAACTAGTTAAGATACTGATCTGTCACCTTATGTCTCTCCCCATCTCATCTAAGAACTGTAAGGAAACTGGGCCCGGGACACTTCTACCCTCGTACTGACCTCCACAGAACCGACTAGTTATACCCACTGACAACCTTAGTTAACAGATACGGATCTGTCACCTTATGTTCATCCCCATCTCCTCTGACGTTAAGGTTACAATCTGGGGACCTGGACACTTCTAACCCTCTTACTGACCCATCACAGACCTGAATAGTTATAATCCACTGAACAACTTAGTTACAGATAATGATCTTCACCGTAGTCTCTCCCCATCAGCCCTCTAGACTGTAAGGTTACAATTGGGCGGACACGTCAACCCCGTCTTACTGACGCCATCACGACCGACTAGTTATAATCCACTGCCAACTCATGTTACAGCTACTGAGCTGTCATCATTATGTCCTCATCCCCATCTCCTCTAGACTGTAAGGTTACAATTGGACATGGACTACTTCTAACCCCTCTAATACACCATCACCAGACCCGACTAGTTATAATCCACTGACAACTTAAGTTACAGCTACTGATCTGTCACCTTAGTCCTATCATCCCCATATCCTCTAGACTGTAAGGTTACAACTCTGGACCGGGATCACTTCTGACCCCTCTTACTGGACCCACAACAGACGACTTAGTTATAATCCCCTGACAATGTAGTACAGCTACTTGATCGTTCCCCTATTGTCTGCTCATCCCCATCTCACTATAGACTGTAGGTTACAATCATGGCCTGGGACACTTCCTACCCCTTACTGACCCATCACAGACCCGACTAGTTTTAATTCCACTAATGACAACTTAGTTACAGCTACTGATCTGTCACCTTATGTCTCATCCCCATCTCCTCTAGACTGTAGGTTACACATCGGACCTGGGACACTTCTACCCCTCTACGACCACATCACAGAGCACCCGGGACTTTTAGTTTGGTATAATCCAGACAACTTAGTTACAGTACTGATCTGTCACCTATGATCCCTCTCCCATCTCCTCATAGATGGAAAGGTTGTACACATCTTGGACCGGACACTTCTACCCCTCTTAACGGACCCATCCCAGGACGACTCAGTTATAATCCACTGACAAATTAAGTTACGCATACTGAATCTGTCACCTATGTCTCATCCCCATTCCTCTAGACTGTAAGGTTGACAATCTGGGCCTAGGAGCACATTCTACCCCTCTTACTAGGACCCATCACGACGACTAGTATTAATCCTGACAAACAGTTCTTCACCAGATACTGATCTGTCCACCTATGTCTTCCCCATGCCTCTCAGACTGTAAGGTTACCAATATGGACCTGGACACTTCTACCCCTTTCCGACCCATCACAGACCGAACTAGTTATAATCCACTGCACTTAGTTTACAGCTACTGATGCTGTCCACCTTTGTCTCATACATCTCCTCTAGACTGTAAGACTCTCGGGCAGGGGCCCCCATCCTATTGTACCACAGTAATGCTGTACTTTACCACAACAATGACTGCGGACCGAGCATCTTACATTTTGACCTTTGTTACTTGTACCACTAACCCTTGTACTGTAACATGATGTTTTCCTATGTTTCCTAATGCAACTGTAAGCGCCACGGAAGATGTTGGCGCTATATAAATCGCAAAATACAGAATGCGGTGGTTCGGTTAACCCTCAAATTCGGCGATCAACCCTGCAATGTAGGATATATAGAATATATTTAATGAATAGATTTCATTAACCCTCAATGCGGAAGTCCAATCATTGCTCAATCACGAGGTAAGGGTTTTGTTTAAAACAGTTTTGGTTATATTTACGTGGTCCCCAGACCATTTCCCAGGTCCCAGAGCCAACAAATGCTATTTCAGTTATTTTAACGTTTTCAAATACTTTTGTCTCCCCTATTGGATTTAATGGGCCGAACTGAACTGAACTTGAGGAAGTTCCAGCTATCTCTATTGACCAGCCACCAACAGTTTTATGCCAATGGGAAATGTGGGCCAATCGAGACCCCATTGAGCCGATCTATGTATTTTATTGAGGGGGATCCCCAAAGCCCACTTAGAGCGCCTCGACCTTTATTCGATTTTCGTAATAAATAAAGGGATCTAAGCTTAGAGTGCGACCAACTTTTTAAAATTTCATCAAAGATTTTGTATTTAGTAAAGTTGTGAATAAACAGGGGAAATTCAATAAAAGCTATTTAGGGAGCTGGTATAATAACCGTCTTATCATTTAAAATGGTGCTAATTTTACATTTTTAATGATAAGAACTTTTATTGAATAAACCCTGAAAATTGGTGCGCCGCTCTTTTGCACTACAAGGTCAAATGACCCAAAGAAAGGACCACAGTTGTAAAGCAAGTTTAACTAAAGTGACCTGCCCTGGGTTTCCCCCCCTATTACATGGGAATGTAGGGATACGACGGGAAGTTTCTAAGCATTTAGAAGTGCATACACAACCATGGGGGAGTACCAGAAAAAGGATTGTCTTTCTGTGGAGTTTCCATTGCCAGGAGGATTTCTACACCCTTCCCCCCCGCATGTAACATTCCAACCAACTAATATAAAACAATCTCCTTCAGTCCCTGAATCCCGTTTTTCTTGTTAAACACTTTACATTCAGTCTATCTGATCGAAAATCAGGGTTTCAGCCCACACAGAATTAACAAAACACGCACCACATGGGCCCGAGAACGTGGCTTTATTTTTATGGCTACCTGACGGACAAAAAGGTTCTCTTGTGTATATTTGTTAAGGTTGTCTGTTAATTTCTCTGTGGTTCCACTTGAAGCATCAACGAGGTTAACCACGGAATGAAGCATGAATGACACCTCCTGCCGTATCGTCCTGCTACGTGGTCGAGCTCGGCCTCGGGAAAGCTGACATATGTTCTATGTCATTTGTTTGGGCAAATAACAGAGAGGACTTTTTCTTTTCTCAGCGCGGTCGGCTACTTTCCTTCCAAACGGGTACACTAGAGGTCACATACTGGTAGCCCTCCGGATGGACTTGGCATGGGTCGACGTAGTGAGTCAAAGTGGTGTTTCTTGTTATAGAGAGTGGCCCAATGCAGCCATTTAGCGGAACTGGACCGCAAAGGCAAATTCCTCCAAAATTTGTGTCACGCCGTATTTCATAATACAATTGTCACTTTATAAAAAGTTTTATAATATTAGGATATTATTGTGATTATAATAGCCCCACATCTCCACAGACGCGTTACAATTACATAGAGTGTGGGGGAAGGACACCACTGAGCCACCGTTCTAGCCCTATATCTACTACTAAAGGCCAATTTCTAATCAATCTCATCACCGGGTTTGTAGAGATGGCGAACTCATAAAGTGTCGTTCGTTCAAATTTCGCCGAACTCATAAAGTTTTCAAAAAGTTAAAAGTTCAAATTCGGGACCCATAAAAGGTCACTGGGGAGTGATAGTTTTTTTAAAAGTCCGGTTGTGATTTACAGCTAACAGCAATGGTAACTTACTTGTAATGCTGTGGCACCTGGGAATGGTCATGGGAACAGGTAACTGTCCACCAAAACTTTTTTACACACTTTTTAAACACTAGCGGGACGTGTCGGGTTTTGCACAAGCTACATTCGACGGTTCCGGCCAATTCGGGGTTCTGAATGATACTTTCTTAGGGTTACCGGAAAATAGAGCCATGAAATTCGAAGGATTATCAGAAATCGAACGATACTTTCACAGGATTACGAACCAACGAACGACACTTTCACACGGTTAGCAAACAATACATTCCTAGGGTTATCGAACAGTTACCGTACATTTGAGTTACCGAAACTAATGATACTTTCGAAGGGTTACCGAAAATGGGTGAAGGCTAACATTCTAGGTTGCGAACAATCCTTCTAGGGTTAGCAAAATTAGCCATAAGTCGTGGGTTTGACAAAGAATGATGCTTTCAAGGTTAGCCGAATATACTTTTTAGGTTAGCGAACGGCCCATAATTTGTAATTACCAATTTAAGATAATTATCGAAAGTACACCCGAGTCCGGAAAGTCCGAGAAATTTGGGTCTGGGATAGTCGGAAGTCTAGTTCCCGTCGACTTTGTTAAGTTCGACTCAACTCTCGGGTTCGAGCTCGAGTTCTAGTCCTCCACATCCACCTGGTTTTACCATTCCCCCAATGTGCTGTTTTAAGCCTTTTTCTTTACTGGAAAAGATTTACTCCAACCTCCGTGCAACGTGTCTGCTGTATGTTTACTCGTGCTTTCCACAATTACTACCCACTTACAGTCAGATATGAGACTGCCATCCTATTGTTCCATATCTTTTGATTGGTTCGAAAACTTGTGATCAAATAATCAAAGATCTATTTTGATTTCCCTGCCAATGAGTAGGCTGATCAATGATTTTAACAGATTTTGGACAGTTAATCCTCCACAGTATGAAGCTAAAAATCTACTCCAGATTCACAGTGCAATGTGCGCCATTGATCACTACTCCCTGATGATTTTCAATTGTGACGGGCCATGGATGACTTTAGGACTTAGAATCGTGCCCCTCTTTACCCACAAGAGAGTGTCCCACCACGCATCTTGGGAGGTTCATACTTTAGGTTTGATTTATATAACGTTTCTTATCTTCGTCTTATTGTTCCGGGGGGAGTTCCAGCTGCCAAGTGGTGGTGTGGCTCTCCCATGTGGTGGGGTGCTCTCCCCCATGTGGTGGTGTGCTCTCCCCTTGTGGTGGTGTTGCTCTCCCCTGTGGTTGTTGCTCTCCCCTGTGGTGGTGTGCTCTTGTGGTTCTCTCCTCATGTGGTGTGTTGTGCCTCCCCATTGTGTTCCCAGTTGGTGTGCTCTCCCCATGTGGGTGTGCTCTCCCGGTGGTGGTGTGCCTTCCCCATGTGGTGGTGTTGACCTCTCCCCTGTGGTGTGTGCTCTCGCCCGTAATTTTGGTGTCGAAGCTACAAGCTACAATTTTATTTGCCTTTATTTATCTTATAAATTTAAAGTTTTAAACAGTTTAGCTTTAAGATTAAATTGTTCTTGTTTCTTGTTTTCATATTAGTTTCATACCAGCAACCCCAGAGTGCGCAGCCGTCCGTCACAACCCCCACATCAAACGCCCCTGACACCTACCCCCACTCGACCCCGCCAACACACTATTTCCCTGGTGCCGAAGTGACGTCACACACGCGAAGATTGGGGTCCATGATCACATCTAGGTAATATCATTTGTCCTGCTCATAATTCATAAAGACCTTTGGTTCCTCTAAAGAGCTTATACCGTTTTTTAATCTTTTTATCTTTTTATCTAGAAGTTCAAGTTTCCTCCGGTACAATGGTGACCCACCTAGTCGCTCATCAGCATATTTCACTTCACCCAGTATCAGTAGTAGTTACTATGATGCCTTCCCTGTATCATATAATACTGCTTCTCTGCGTTACTGCTTGACTTCCAGTAGCAGATGTTAGTCATAGATGAGGACAGTGTGACATTTAAGCAAATTAGCTTAATGTTCCCATAGGTGTCTACTTTGAGCATGGTGCAAGCTGTAGAAGAGCTTTGGGGAGGCCAGATAACCTTTTAAGGCAGAGGTTACGGGGCTCAAAATAATTTTGCAGGTTAGTCCTCTACATCTTTCAGTCAACTAGGGTTTGTTTTATTGGGGTGAATTGTATTTAATATATATATATTTTAGGGTAACATGCCCGTTATATTTCATCAACACATATCTTTGGGGGGGGGACCTAAATTCTAGTAATAGTATTTTTTCTATTTCGGAAACTATGATTTATAACTCTGCATAAGTATAGAAAAATGCGAAAGGGGAGAATAAACATTCCTTTGCTGGGGGAAAATAAGGTGCAAACACTCATGCTAAACCAACCGTTATATAGGTGGTTAGCAGTGGTTGGGCTCATTGTGCATTGTCTGTGCCATCCAGAACAGCACACGCACAATGCAAAGTCATGTAATTATGCAATTACTTAGCGATGATAATAACGCTCGTTTTTGCACTCAAAATTAAAACCATCAATTGTTCTTTATAGTCGGCAAAAGATCGCAACTTTACCGCTTGCGTTGCCCTCGAGCAACCAACAGTACAAAAAGTGTTGGGAAACCAGTGCATCGTCATTTGCGATAGAGAAATGAATTGTAATCTCCCCGTATGGTTCCTTGTGAAATAAAATAAAAAAATAAAAAAAAGTGTCTATCGCCCCTTGCAGTTTGGGTTACAAAAACTTGCAACATCTCTTGTTGAAATTCAACTCCACAATAGATTTGTTAAACACCACACCACAGACACAGACTACACAACATTTAAAATTCCATAGCAAATAAAAAACATTGCCCTTCACATGCCAAACTGGTGACAGCAAACGACAAAGCAAAGGGTCACGTGACCGGAAAGCTTTGTATGTACCTCCCAATAGAATACAGGGCACATAGGATAAACCTGTTCGCCTTATAAGTCTGGTCCAGCGAAGAGTAAAACTTTGAACAACTCTGACATCTGACATATTTTTGCATTCATGTTTTTTCCCATGCAGTGTTGGAAATTTGTTCGCTGTATTAGAGAAGGGAAAAAGATGAATCTGGTTGAGGGAGCACAGTAAGCAGAAAGATTCTTTGGCGAAGCTTAAACTGTGGTATTTTTTTTTTACTCTCCTCCACGACAAGAGTCCTGAGTTTAATGTTTTCAACTATTATGTGTACAGGAAAGCTCTGCTGTGGGGAACGGCTGGTGTTATGGGAAATTTGATTTTTTTTTTCTTCTGTTTGTTGGATTTTCCCATGCGTCTTTTTTCAACAGTTCTCTTTTAACAATTTTAATAGAAATTAATTTAATGAATCTAAAAACGCAGTAAAAAATAACTGTTTGTTGCGGCGTTATGTTGGAGATGAGGGAGATTGTCCGGTTATATTTTATTTATGGAGGGATGAGAGATTCTCTTAATCAAGTCTCCAAAAATGACCCTTAATCTATAGTTTTCACTTGCTTCCCATACTCATCTGGACCCAATGCACGAATCTGCATACGATTTTTTTTTGTTTTTGTTTGTAGTTTTTTTAATCTGGTAGTTTTACAAAATAATAACATAATAATCGTAGTCCCTCTACTATTGCAGCTTATATGTTTGTTGCATTATAGTATAAGTTTTACATTTCGATAACACTGGGAATGTTCATGTAGATCAAACACCCCTGTCAACACAGACCCATCGGCCCCGTGGAGCCGGGCAAGAGGTACCGCTCAAAGACTGATATACAGTTATATGGGACTTATTTTATATATATACAATTATCTACATATAAATTTAAATTATAATAAGTCACCATCACCCAATACAGATAGTGCTGGTATCTGCATTTAATTAACTGTTAAGTCTAAGGGGCCATCACCTGCGATTTCCATCGCAATGTGCTGGACAGATCACATGGTAGCGCCCGGCCATTGCGAAGGGCGCTGTACATGGAACCAACGTCCCCAGACGCGTGTTATGTGGATCGTCGGCATGTGCCACAAAACCGCAAATTCAGTGTCGGCTGCTCCCTCATTAAATTACAAGGGAGCCAATGGCAACAACTAACGGAAATTTTCCGTCTTTTTCGATCGATCGGAGTGCCAACCTAACGGTCATGTGTGGCACTCCGGGCATGGTCCGGATTCTCACCTACACACGAGCGATAATAGGTAAACCTCTAAGTATGTGCAATAAAAAGTGACAAGTTCTTGAATCACTTAGGAAAGAGTCCATACGCCGTAGAGCTTTACAATCCAGATTATTTATTATAAAATAAGTCATGGTCAGTGGGACACTGTGACAAAAAGGCCTTACCTGTCCAGATCCCGCGCGTCTCTCGGCTCTTCCGCTGATTTCCGCGTCCGGTCTCTTCCGCCCCGGGTCTTCAGCCAGTGCGTGGCGACCCACACGGCACTGTCTCTATATAGCCTCCCCGCTCCTCCCATCGCTATGTGGCGGCGGAGGCTCGTTTAATTCAAATAAACTATCCCTGGCCTCACACATTATAAACCTCTCCCCATTGGTTCCTTTGTTTTAAACCCCACAGCATCTGTTGGTCTGCCCTTCCCGAATAGCGGGTTTTATTTACTTTCTTGCTCGTGGTGGAGATTATTTGTGCTTCCTGTTACTGCCTTTGCTTGCCTTTTGACTCGAAACCATATCAGCCGTACTGACCTCTGGTCGCTTTGCCTTTTCCTCTGTACCGTGCCTGGTGCCTGACTTACTGGTTCTGACCCATTGCTCTGTTACCTGACCTCTCCTGCCTTCTCTTGTCTGTACTCGTGCTTATTTTGGTCTCCGACCGTTTATCTCTCCGTGGGGCCTAGCCAGTCGTTTCGTTCCGGACTTTCTTGTATTCCCCGGCCTTAGTTCGGGCACCTTGCACTCTAATCCAGGGGAACCGTGTGCGGTGAGCCGCAGCTATCCTCCCGCAACGGGGGCTTGTCTATTGTCGAGAGATATGTGGGCGTAGATTGGGGTATTCGGACTGACAGGCAATACGAGGAATACGGAGGTGTCCAGACCCACACTAGGACTATTGGTCCCCCAGACATATTAAAAAAGCAAGCTTCTAGGCAAAAATGTTATTATCTTCTTAGGATTAAGATTTGATCTTACTGATGTTAAATTCTGCACTGTTATACTACTCTCTGCCTCTTGACAAAGCACGTATTTGAATTAATCTGGGTAGGCTAATAGTAATATTTCCTGGTGGGTCCCTGCTCTGAATCCAACACTTAAATTCTGCATTCAATGCCCAACGATTACTTTATTAATTATTCTATCATATCATTCTGCGTGGAATTGTTTTACAGATTTTTAAACTTTTCCAAATCTATCAATCATATCAGCAGTCACAACTCCAATGGGATGGTTCCTACACAACAGCCTTAAGCTTAACACATTGGTAAATTTCTTGTTTATTACTGGTTTTTCAGGGGATTTTACACTTGCAATATTCTTCGTATTAGCAAAGTTTAGTATTCCAGGAAATTAATATAATTTCTTAATGTTTGGTGTGTGTTAAATCATGTTACAGTAAATGTAGTAATTAAAATGTTGAAAAAATAGTTACTACATTATGGAAAATTAAAGTATACTCCAGACAAAAACAAATGTTTTTCTTGATGTACCAAAGAGTTCTGTCCTTACTAGTGAGTCCGCTGGTTCGAAACGGATCCTGGTTTTGAGGTTGAACTCTGCACCTTTGTTTTCCAAACATACAGATTCCTGATGGATTTGTGGAATTTTGCCCAAGTCCATAGTGAAAGTAGACAATTTGTGTCTAAAATTTTAAAAATCTACTTTGTCTGGGTCGAAATAGGTTTTGGTTCCTCGGTATGTGTGACACAGTCCGTGAAACCTCTGGTGAAATTAAACTCGTCTTAAACATTGGGGCTTCTGTGACATATGCTATTCCACCACGTTTAGCGAAGCGAAGAGCTAGTTCCAGCTGTTACATCGCTTAACTTTAGTACATTAAATGCCCAGAAGAAACATTTTCGAACTTTGACACAACCTCTGCAAAAACCTTCTAATTTGAACTTTCAACCCAGGAACTTAAAGGGTTTAAAATGTCCTCATTGAGAGGCTGTTGTGGCCAAAAATGTAAAAAACAGCAAATGTCTTTACTGGCCAACCTCAAAAGATCTTCACCCTTGGTTATATTTCTCTTAGGGACTGCACTGCTTAAAAAAGTAAGTTAGCTTGCAAGGAATTCTTTTCTCTCGACCATCGAAAATATCTCCTTCATTTCTTAGATAATGGAATCTGCCATTACACGCCAGTCACCAACAACAGGAATTTCCTTAATAAACAATATTGCAAAAAATTTCAGGTGCCCAAGCAAATTCAAATATGGCTTGGACACTTTAGCAAACTCCTGTTAATATGGATTTTACTAACTAGTATTGAAGTCCATGTAGAACGAATGACCTAGAGTGAGTGTGGAAATTGGTGGGTAAAAACTAATCTCCGGGAGCAGCTGTGTCTGTGGTGCATCACATTGGTCCACAAAGGAGGTGAAGCCAAAGGTGGGTATAGTTTCCAAAACCATCAATATCTTGATGCATGGACCATTTGATTTCCTATCCTGAAATAGGAGATTGGAAGACAATGGATCTGAATGTTGTTGAATGTTAATATCTGGGATTATTATATATTGATAGTCCGTGGTGATTTTGAAATCTTCAGATAAATCAAAAAATATGTCCTTAAGGGTGTAGGTTCAAATTGGAGTCAACGAGAAGGGATGATAAAATCTCAGTAATCATGCTGTCGAAGACATCACCAGGGTGAGAACTTTTGAACTTATTTTCTATGCATTGTAAGTTGGTTGGACTTAAAGGGAAAACTTCACTCACCAAACCACACGCTCCACCGTTTGAAATGTACACCAGGGTGGGACCATAACACCTGTCTGCACCCCTGGGTTTCATTTTCAACTCTAGAGTGTATTCCCTAAATTTCTTTTGTGTGCCCTGATTCGCTGAAGTCTGTCAGCGCCTTTGGCCAATGGAGAGGAACTCGAAAGAAACGTGTCTTTCTTAGTTGGCCAGATCTTTGCACGAGGGTAATGAAATCTAGAGTAGAAGTGACCCAGTGTGGTTTAGGTCTTCACCCTTGGTACTTACGATGGGCACAAGCTTGGGTCTAAGGGAGGTAAGTTCCTGTAATAACAATGTTGCTGGCTATTATATTGATCATAAATTACACGATGCGCTATATTTGCGAACCACATAATAAAAATGATACTGTCTGTATTTTGTATCTATGTGGTATATAACACAATGGATTTCTACTAAGTCCCTCTATAAAGGGCATTATTATATACACTGTATGCCAGTACTTAAACTGGAGTTTTGCTTTAACAAGAAGTCATATTCCCCATCGGTTTAGGCCTGGAACTAGGAGAGGACCGGGCCGACTCACAATCAAGCCGAACTTTGTATGCTGAGGTACATGCAAGGTTCATGGCTGGGGACCTGGTGCTTTCAGGGAGTGGGAGGTAGGCAGTATAGAAAGCACATCTTTAAAATCAGGAACACTGTGCTTGGTGTTTTTACAGTCATCGATCATTCCAGTGAGAGAAGTGGAATTTTGTTGTATTCGGTAAAGTTGTCCAATCCGTAACACATGTCATGGCCCCAAGATCTGAGAAGAAAATCTATCAGCAGGAACATATCCTTCACCAGATTTTATCCCAGCCCACCACGTGACTAAATTCAACATTTACCCACTGGGCACTTACATGACAAATGTCTTGCATGACAGTGATGGAATCGCAAGGATTAACAGTCAATCATTTCTATTTACATACTCTTACTCTAACATCAGGTTGGCATTCAAATTTAGGGCCGAAGATAAGGAGGAAGACAGACATTGGCAAACATTCAACACACATGCTTTAAACTTTCTCACATGTGTTCACACACTGAGGAGTAAAAAGGCAAACGCCCCCACACACAAAAAAAAGATTGCAAATGTTGACTTGATGTGTTTATAAATGCAATCAACAAAATTCGTATTTCTAAGGAGCACGAAAGGTTTCACTTTTTCTTTAAGAAATCCCTCCGCCCAGAAATGCAGTCATTTTATTATTTTTGTTATTTACATTTTAAAACAGAACTTCGGTCTGAAAAACTTTTTCCGGTTAACCTGTGTAAGGAGGGTGGGAAATTAGAATAATAATAGACGCAACAGGAAAATGGTCAAGCGGCTAAGGATCAAGGGAATGGAGGATGAAAATGAGATGAGCAAGATGTTGAGATTTCTGAAAATGAAGTGTAGTACCAGATGGTTCTTGCTTTGGAAAAGAGAAGACAAGTCTACTGCAGAATCACTTGTGACTCACTCTCTACTGGAAACATCTCAAGGATCTCTAAGAATGAATGGACTTGAACAGGCAGGAATATGTCCAAATATATATCATGTAAATTTCAATCTGTTCCGAGAATTTGCAAAGATAATTGACTGGCTTTTCTAAAAGGCCACTTCCAGCCATATCAACATTATATGTGGGCCACGGCGATTCACATTCCGGAATTCAAATATTAACGCTGTTATTAAAGTATAAGATTGCACCATTGGGATCGGGATCATTAAGCAAAGTCCAAGTTCGTGTCTTGCCGTGTCTGTTGCAATCAAATGGTTCCAAATTCAAATGATGGAAGCTGGTAATTACAAGGTTCGTGTCAAAAGAGCCTGTTATTCTTCAACTAGACGTCTGAAGTTCGGGGCTATATCTAGGATGTGATTTCAAATCCCTCTGCGGCCAATGAATGCAAAGTGGACTTTGACGATGAATCTACATGCCCCACTATATCTTTTTTAACCACCTTATAAAAAGCTTGTTACTATCTCAACCTGTTGCAGGCTATTTAAGGCTGAACATACTGCAAATGGGTACATTGATTGTTCTGTAAAACTGGCCACTTGTGCAATCTGGGTAAGACACCAGACAATTGGAATCGAAGTGATTTAGTTTCAGAGTCCACACTCATTCATTAAGGATAAGGTCACTTCGTAGTCGTTCCCTACTGTATTCTGTCCATATGGTTCTCTGCCAAGGAATATTATTTAGTGTATGTCAATTTTCCCTCCTCGCAAGCTCACTGGGAACACAAGCCCATTGTCACATAATAACTGATCCAAAATGAATGACTACAAAATCAACGGTTTGGGACCACACTTAAGTTACTATTATAATAAATAAAATGAAGTTTCGGCACGTAACGCACTTTCATATTTGTGAGTTTATGTGTGGGGGTGTGCCTGGGTGCAGATGCGATTCATTAAGTAAGTGAAATGTGTATGGGAAATGGCAATACGGCATGTCATTTATTACTTACAAACCTAGAAAGAGAGAAATAATATTATATTAGGTTTAATATCTAATAGGGTTATAGAAGAGACAATCAGTTCAGATGCGGTGCAACCACTCTCAGGCGGATGTATGTGATCGAGTAATCTAAATATTCAGTACATTCTCAAAGTAGCTTGTATATACGGTAACCCTAGAAAGTATCGCTGTAATAGCGGTAACCCTCGAAAAGTAGCCGTGTATATACGGTAACTCTCGAAAGTAGCCTTGTAATATAGGTAACTCTCAGAACGTAGCCTTGTATAATACGGAACTCGGAAGTGTCCTTGTACTATATGGTAAACCCTTGAAAGTAGCCTATGTATATACGGTAACCTTGAAAGTAGTCCTTGTATATACGGTAACCCTGAAAGTAGCCTTGTATATACGGTAACCCTCGAAAGTAGCCTGGTTTGGTAACCCTCGAGTACCTTGTATATACGGTTGAACCTCGAAAGGACTGTATAAGAACTCGATACGTGTCATGATATGGAACCCTCAAAGGAGCTCCTTAGTATAACCAGGAACTCTCGAAAGTAGCCTTGTATTAAGGTACCCCTCTGAAATTAGTCCTGTATCATACGGTAAACCTGAAAGTAGCCTTGTATATACGGTAACCTTGAAGTAGCTGCGAGCCTCAAAAATAGCGTGTTTCAGGAAGTTCATTTTAACTACTTTTGGTACATTTTCCCCAGACCATCCCTCCCAAGGTTCTGTGCTCATTGCTATTATATTTTTCTGATTTTGTTGTCGTTATGAATTCACAAAAACCCGACAAACGAATAAACTTGCTGGCTTAGAACAAACTCTACTTCTGGTGTAGAGCCGTCAGTCATGGCTGTGGTTGGAGGCGTGGACAGTCTTTAAGGTAATTGCCTCTCTGTAAAATCTGGCCTACAGCAAAGTTTTTACCTCTCTGCTGTCAACGTGATTGATATTGTGGGGCTAATGAAATGTGGAGTCTTCTTGGCTGGAACCAAAGGGGGGATTAAATCATTAGAACTGGCAACCTTGAACCCCTCTTTTCCATCTGACAAAGAACTCTCTCACTAGCTATCTACTTTAGCCTCCGAGTTGTTTGACGTTTAACTAACGACCTGTTTTTCCAAGTTGTTTCGTCATCTGTGGACGAGATAATCTGCTATGTGGTTATTTTAGTCTTTAACTGCATTTATGTATAACAAGGTTTTCTGGTCATAAACAACACGTCTGGAAATGTATGAATCCTAAGCTGAGTGAGGCAGAATTTACTTAAAAGGAGGAAAAAAAATAATTTGCCAATCTCCAAGATGATACTGGTAACACAATACAACTCACCCTTCCTGTCTCTTGTTTTTTTGGAGATCCAATTGATTGTATATATACTGTGGCGCCAAATGGTTAGTTTATGCAGTTAAGGCCTGGACCTGCCTATCTAGTACTTAATATATCGTTTATACAACCCCAGCACGCTATAGGCATCTTGAACACACCACACGATCCACCATATGAACAGGGAGTCGGGATGGAGTAGACCCACTTCAACTCTTCAAATAGAACCTTTCGGACTTTTGAAACTCGTGGACTTTTTTACCATTATTTATTGACCTTCGAGAATCTTGACTTTTCGAATCGATATGCCTCGACTCTAGGGTCCAAACCTAGATGTGCGGCATTCGTCAAACCATCGAATTTGCAATAGAACCCTCGAACTTCATAACCGTTGGAATGACAGGAAAACCTCAGAATTCAAAGCCGATAAACCTTGAATTGGCATTCGTTTCAGTAACCTTGAAAATCAAGAGTAAGCTCGAAATTGACGCGTGCTGAGGACGTTATGTGTAGTTTCATGGTATGACGTTTCCAGACCAGTTTCCAGAACCATGTATTGTAGGTTACCATTGCCTTTTTAGCCGTATTTACCAGAATGAAGTTCAAAGTTCAAACACAAACTGCACTTATGTAAAGTTTGGCCACTTTTCTCCCAGGAGTAAAGGGAAATATGCCAACGAAAAGGTATAACCATATGAAGTGTAAACATATAGCCACAATGGACCAAAGATGTCCCTTGTCTCCTTGTAAAACGTAACTAATATATTTTACCCCTCAGTGCAACTATAGCAATTAGAAGAGAAAAAACGTTGACACTTTTGGTTGTCTCGGTTCAATACTTACATTTGTTCGTCAAATATTCAAAATTTTAGAATTCAAATGTTTGTCGGAGAAATTGTTTGTGGACCCAAAACCAGGATCGGGCGTGTTAATTTCTCTCACCACACACACACACAACACAGACACAAATCCATACCCATACACACACACACATGCACACCACAGCACAGCTGCAATGTACAGGCGCTGTCCACCCTAGATTTATACCTTTAATGTTATAACCCCTGCCACCCCCAACCGCCGCATTTTTCCTTTAAAAAAAAAGCCGAGTCATACTTCCGCCCTCACCCCGCAGCGCTCTCCATCCTCGGCTCTTGCCTGGCAGGAATTCGCAAACCAAAGCCCGGAACCTTGACAGGAGACAGCTCCTATCCTTCAACTTTCCCTGACCTTTGGACACGCACTGCAGGAGAACATAAAGCAGAGATGTAGGTAAGGATATTTTTTTAAACTACACGTGGGCCAGTATGGTGTTAAATGTAGTTTTGTGGGGTGGGCATCCCTTTAAAGAAGAACCATTTTTTTATACTCAGAAAAAAATCTAAACACCAATAAATTGTAAGTTACTGCTCTACTAAGGCATTAAAGTAAATGAAATCCCTGGAGAACTGATAACATCAACTGTTTGTAGTGTGCACACTCCGACGTTATAACATGCTTCCCCTGTTATACGGACTGATACGGATGTGGTATAGACATACTAGTAGGGTGGGACCTGTTGTGACAAGTTGTTCAGTATCTTAGAATGTGAGTCATGTCAAATAACACCATAGTCAATGAACCAATGTGTGCAATACTGGAATGCTGGGAATAAACCCCTCCCTTTCTGATTGAGTGTGTAAATTGAGTTAGATCTACATTGGTCCATGTTGAAATTAGTACAATATTACCATCACACATCTCCCGTCTGCTGTGGGAATTCAAATAATTACTAACATCTTTGGCAGCCACGTGGCTCAGGGTTAGAACTGTGTGCTTGCAGCGCTGGTGTCCTGAGTTCAATTCACCTTGGCAATTTGTAAGGAGTTGTTGTATTTCCAACCGTGCTTGCGGTGGGTTTCCTCCGGGCACTACTGTTCCCCACACAATCATAAAGACATACTGATAGTTTGTATGTGTCATACAGTGATCGATTGTAAGCTCTTGGGTGCAGGACTTGATATAATGTATACATATTGTAAAGCGTACGGAAGATGCTGGCTCTATAAATACCACAATAATAATAAAATAATAATAATATATAAGGTTTCAACAGCAGGCAGGCATTTTAGGGTTTGGATACTAGAATTTTCATAACTGATCTTGTTATTTTGGTCAGGTTTACAGGCAAATAAGGAAATATACAATCTAATTCTCTTTGTTAACACCACAATCGACCAAATTTCTACAAAAAAATAACAAAACACTGCGACACGCCCCCTCTCCTAACATGCCATCCATGACTGGCAACTTCTGTGGGCCAAGTTTTCTGGCCTTCGTTACTACACAGAAAGAGACATAGACTATCTTTTCTCATTTGAACCATATATGGTAGCCGGGGTAAAAAAAAGGTTTTCAACGAGAAAGTGCTGAGGTCAAACGCAGACAGTCTTTAAAATAAAAGAGCTCTAAGCCAAGTATAAAAGAACGAAAGTTATGACACGGCAAATCCCCGCCATTTAACCATCTACCTCTGATAAGGTGTGTTAATGGAAAACAATTTTAATCGGCACTTAATAAAAAATGCAGCTTGTTTCATGTGTTTATTAGAGTGTGTTTTCACAGTGTTTTTAAGCATTGTAGATGACGAATGGGCTGTAGTCAACTGGCGTATAGTCCCAAAAGATAAAAAGTTTTGACTTGTGTACAAACATCTTACAACTGAGCTAGTAAGCCTGCGATTCTTGGGGTATATAACTTTAACATAGTGTCTTTTTGGCACAACCAATATTGGCAGCCATAGTTTGAGGCCGCAAGAAAGAGTTGTCAGGAGAGGTGAGAGTATCAAAGAGGCGGCATCGATATAATATTTTCCTATACCACGACCAAGCCAAATTTTTTTGGTTTGACCCCAACGCCAGCACGGTATTGGTTAATAGACATTTTACTGCATATATCGTTTTTCGATATTTACTCGCGTATTGTTTAATAGACATTTTACTCGCATATTCGTTTATTCGATATTACCCCGCTTATTGGTATAATAGACATTTTACTCGCATATTCGTTTATTCGATATTTACTCGCGTATTGGTAATAGACTTTTACTCGCATATTCGATATTTGGATATTTACTCGCGTTTTGGTATAATAGACATTTTACTCGCATATTCGTTTATTCGATATTTACTCGCGTATTGGTTAATAGACATTTACTCGCATATTCGATAATTCGATATTTACTCGTATTGGTTAATAGACTTTTACTCACATATTCGTTTATTCGATATTTACTCGCGTATGGTTTAATAGACATTTTACTCACGGATTCGATATTCTCGATATTTACTCGCGTATTGGTAGAATAGCATTTTACTCGCATATTCGTTTATTCGAATATTTACTCGCGTATTGGTATAATACATTTTACTCACGGAT
Organism: Hymenochirus boettgeri; assembly: GCA_019447015.1. Classification (NCBI taxonomy): domain Eukaryota; kingdom Metazoa; phylum Chordata; class Amphibia; order Anura; family Pipidae; genus Hymenochirus; species Hymenochirus boettgeri. The sequence continues at coordinate 283,231 of JAACNH010000176.1, read as the reverse complement.
TCGATATTCGATATTTACTCGCGTATTGGTAAATAGACATTTTACTCGCATATTCGTTTATTCGATATTACTCTCGTATTGGTTTAATAGACATTTTACTCACGATTCGTAATTCGATATTTACTCGCGTATTGGTATAATAGACATTTTACTCGCGGATTCGTTAATTCGATATTTACTCGCGTATTGGTATATATACATTTTACTCGCATATTCGAATTTTTATTACTCGCGTATGGTATAATAGACATTTTACTCGCATATTCGTTTATTCGATATTTACTTGCTATTGTATAATAGACATTTTACTCGCATTTCGTTTATTCGATATTTACGTCGTATTGGTATAATAACATTTTACTTGCATATCGATAATTCGATATTTACTCGCGTATTGGTATAATAGACATTTTACTCGCATATTCGATAATTCGATATTTACTCGCGTATTGGTAATGACATTTTACCGCATATTCGTTAATTCGATATTTACTGGTATTGGTATAATAGACATTTTACTTGCATATTCGTAATTCGATATTTACTCGCGTATTGGTATAATAGACATTTTACTTGCATATTCGTTTCTCGATATTTACTCGCGTATTGGTAAAATAGACATTTTAACTTGCATATTCGATAATTCGATATTTACTCGCTTATTGGTATAATAGACATTTTACTTGCATATTTGATATTTACTCGCGTATTGGTATAAGACATTTTACTCGCATTTCGATAATTCGATATTTCTCGCGTATTGGTATAATAGACATTTACTCGCATATTCGATTATTCGATATTTACATGCTATTGGTATAATAGACATTTTACTTGCATAATCGATAATTCATATTTACTCGCGTATTGGTATAATAGACATTTTACTTGCATATACGATAATTCGATATTTACTCGCGTATTGGTTTAATAGACATTTTACCCGCATATTCGATTATTCGATATTTACTCGTGTATTGGTATAATAGACATTTTACTCGCATATTTGTTATTATTGAATTTACTCGTGTATTGGTATAATAGACATTTTACTTGCATATTGTTTATTTGATATTTACTCGTGTATTGGTATAATAGACATTTTACTCGCATATTAGTTTTTTCGATATTTACTCACGTATTTGTATCATAGACGCCGCGAGAAAATATCGAATTATCGAATATGAAGTAAAATGTATTAACCAATACGCGAGTAAATATGAATTATCGAAACGTGAGTAAAATGTCTATTATACCAATACGCGAGTAAATATCGAATAAACGAATATGTGAGTAAAATGCTAAAACCAATACGCAAGTAAATATCGAAAAACGAATATGTGAGTAAAATGTATATTACCAATACGCGAGTAAATATCGAATAAACGAATATGCGAGTAAAATGTCTATTATACCAATACGCGAGTAAATATCGAATAACGAATATGCGAGTAAAATGTCTATAAAACCAATACGCGAGTAAATATCGAATAACCGAATATGCGAGTAAAATGTCTATTATACCAATACGCGAGTAAATACGAATAAACGAATATCGGAGTAAAATGTCTATTATACCAATACGCGAGTAAATATCGAATAAACGATATGCGAGTAAAATGTCTATTAAACCAATACGCAAGTAAATATCGATAAACGAATATGTGAGTAAATGTTATTATACCAATACGCGAGTAATATCGAATAAACGAATATGTGAGTAAAATGTCTATTATACCAATACGCGAGGTAAATATCGAATTATCGAATATGCGAGTAAAAGTCTATTATACCAATACGCGAGTAAATATCGAATTATCGAATATGCGAGTTAAAGTCTATTATACCAATACGCGAGTAAATACGAATTACGAATCCGTGAATAAAATGTCTATTTACCAATACGCAGTGCGCCTCGCTAATGATGCAGGGTGCAGCACAATGCAGAGCGGCACCCTGTAGGGTCAGTCGCTGTCTCTGAATTTTTTTTTTTGAATGGAGGCCGGCATCCACCGGCTGCCCAACACCCTCCCTAATCTGTTAGGGGGGGGGGTCGGACCTACTAGCAGCAGTAGCAGTTAGTTACAGACTTACTTACACAACCCGGAGTCCGGAGAAGACCGAAGTCCGATCCTGGCTGACTCTACCTCCATCCACTCGTGACTTGTTGTTGCGTGCGCTGTGTCGCTGGCCATGACGTAGTGACGTCAGCGCTCAGCATGAGAGAGCGCAACTGTTCAGCCCGCGCAGCGCAGGCAGGAAACAGGGGGAGGGGCGCGTGGTGTCGTGTGGACACAGTACACTGGACAGTGGACAAGTGCCAGTTGTCCGACAGTGTCCCGTCACGTGACCGTGACTCCGTCCCTGCCGCCTGCCGGCCATACGAGAGTGAATCTCCTGCTCCAGGGCAGTGTCGTGCTCCTCTTCATCTGACTGAGATCTGACTCTCTCACAGACTCACAGTGAGTGACATTGATTGATGATTGATAATTGATTGTAAAAGGATAATAATAAAAAAAAAATATATATAACAAATTATGATGAATTTAATTTTTAATTATTGAATGGAACCTCCGTTAGAATCCAGCCCCTTCCTAATCCTTATTCCTTTCCTAATAATAAGGCAACTGTGGTGCCTGTGCTGCCTGCCTGGGGCCCTGGGCAGAGAGAGAACAGAACACGAACCCCCCCAGCCACCCCAGGCCCAGCCATCCCTAAAAGTTGTTTGATGGCTGTTGCCACAGTTGCCTATTATTCTGGGCCCAGTGATTGCAGCCTGCTGCCTGCAGGCAGAACCAATAACATAATGTACCCAGGGCCCCAGGCAGGCAGCACAGGCACCACAGTTGCCTTATTATTAGGAAAGGAATAAGGATTAGGAAGGGGCTGGATTCTATTGAATATGCCAATAGTTCAATAAACCTCGAAATGTTCGGTAACCCTCGAATCTGCGAATCGTTTATGGGATCTGGAAAGTAGCGCACGTGAGAGTAAAATCGATTTTTGGAAAGTCCTGGATATTGGAACATGTTCCCCAGACCATTTCCCAGGTCCCACAGCCATTTACAGTAAGTTACCATTGATATTTTAATTGTATTTCATTTGAACTTTTCGAACTATTTGACTCCCATTGACTTTAATGGGTCCTTCTGTATAGTTTGAAAGTTCGAGAACGGACCGAACTTTCAGAAGTTTGTCCATCTCTAGTGAAGAGTAGGAGCTGTTTGTGTCATCCTGTTCCTGCTAATTCCTTGTCCTCCTGGAGGACTCTGGCATGTGCAGTGGAGCCCCCCACTATATAGAGTATATCCAGGTATACATACAGTAGGATATACTTGTGAATTTATAAGATGTACATGATGTAAATTATATATTTATATTAGATATGTCATCTGTGTCACATGACTCACTGAAAAAGACTTGCATAAAAGAACTTTGCCGGCGGCCTTATACTTTTATTTATTCGTGGAATTCTGAAGCAGGGTACGCACAGTACCAACCTTTCATATTCTGTCTGTCATCTTTGATAGATGTGGCTACAGACAGTCCCTGTATAAAGTATAGTATATAAAGTACAGAGAGAACCCTTGTGACTGTCGTACACCTAATGATTGCAACCGACTCCCTATACTTAATACTGGGACTGCAACTGAGGAAAATTCCCATGCGTCATGAGTGATTTTGAAGCCAATGCTTGAACGTTCGTTGGCATTGGAAACGTTCGTTACGGACGTACACACATTAGCGATAAAGGGTGAATCACCTTGGTACTGACGGGACTGGCCCTTTATCGCTCATGTGTGTACCCAGTGTTACAATAGGTGCATTAATCCCTAAACAAATGGTGCTTTGCTATGCCATCAGTGACATATTTAATCTGGTGAAATATAGGGGGGGAAATCTAGTAATAAAATAAATGGATATTCCGATTAGTGTTCAAGGAGCTGTATAACTCTCAGCCTCAAACTTCTATACAGCCATAGAACTTCTTTGGAAATCTAGAAATCTAATATATTTTTAGTTTTTAATAGGGGGTGCATTATTATTTCCTTATATATATATATTGTACATTACACAATACTGTGAATATATCTCCTTAGGCTTTTAAGTTAATTTCTGGCAACCTAATCTTTGCTTTGGCTGAGGATCAAGACAAACACATTACATTCTTATTGCTGTTCGTTTTCTCAGTTATTATCATTTTATATTTCCATGGGCTTTGCGAATTTCTGGGAGCTGCAATCAACATCTTAAGAGGTCAGAGATGAGCGCTGCAGGCGATAGATTAACCTTTCAGAGTTATTAAACCTCCGTTAATGCTGAATTTAGTTGTATGAAATGCAAAGTAAAGACGAGGAAGAATGAAAGACCTTTCTTTGCTGCTATTGTTATAAGATATTTATTCCATCTCTGAATGACACTAACTTTACTGCTTACATAACCTGCCAGGGAAATGTGTTACTTATCTGGAATTTAACACTTGGTCATTGACTCTTATTAGAGGTGAAAATCAGTTGCGTAACTACCGCCCCCACCACATTGGCAGGACCCGCCACAAGCCCATATGATCCGTGATCAGCTGTTTTTAAACAGCTGATCGCGCATATGAATGAAACATACTCACCATCAGCGGTTCAAAGGATCGGACCCGAAAATTCAGGAACTGAACTGGAAGTTCAGGTCTGATTTTTGAAACAGCTGATTGTGGAGGGGGGACGGTCCCAGCCTCCAATTTTGTGGGGGGAGGGCACCTGCAGTTACGCCCCTTGTGAAAATATTTGTCTGAGCTGTTAATTTGCCTTAACCAATCAGATGATAACTTTTTACTGGTCTACTACAGTTAGAAAATATTTTTAAACACCTGATAGGTTGCCACAGCCAAAATTGTGTACCTGATTATGTGTCTAAGCGTTTTTAACCAGGTCATGGTATATCTGTAATATTAATTTATCCAGGTCATGGTCTATCTGTAATATTCATCCATCCAGGTCATGGTATATCTGTAATATTCATTCATCCAGGTCATGGTACCGGTATATCTGTAATATTCATTCATCCAGGTCATGGTATATCTGTAATATTAATTTATCCAGGTCATGGTCTATCTGTAATATTCATCCATCCAGGTCATGGTCTATCTGTAATATTCATCCATCCAGGTCATGGTCTATCTGTAATATTCATTCATCCAGGTCATGGTATATCTGTAATATTAATTTATCCAGGTCATGGTATGTCTGTAATATTCATCCATCCAGGTCATGGTATATCTGTAATATTAATTTATCCAGGTCATGGTCTATCTGTAATATTCATCCATCCAGGTCATGGATATCTGTAATATTCATTATCCAGTCATGGTCTACTGTAATAATCTCCTCCAGATTATGGTATATCGTATATTCATTTATCCAGGTCATGGTCTATCTGTATAATTTATCCGGTCATGGTATTTCTGTAATATTCATTATCCAGGTCATGGTATATCTGTAATATTCATTCATCCGGTCATGTCTTCTGTAATATTCATCCTCCAGATCATGGTATATCTGTAATATCATTCATCCAGGTCATGGTATATCTGTATATTCATTCATCCAGGTCATGGTATTCTGTAATTTCATCCATCCAGATCATGTTTATCTGTAAATTCATCCATCCGGTCATGTGTATAATCGTAATATTAATTAATCGTCTGGTATATCTGTAATATTCATTTCATCCAGGTCATGGTATATCTGTAATATTCATTCATCCAGGTCCTGGTAATATCTGTATATTCATTCATCCGGTCATGGTACATCTGTAAAATTCATCATCCAGTTCATAGTATTCTGTAATATTCATTCATCCGGTCATGGTATATCTGTAATATTCATTATCCAGGTCATGGCATATCTGTAATATTCATCATCCGGTCATGGTATATCTGTAATATTCATCCATCCAGGTCATGGTATATCTGTAATATTCATTCATCCAGGTCATGGTATATCTGTAATATTCATTCATCCAGGTCATGGTCATATCTGTAATATTCATTCATCCAGGTCATGGTATATCTGTATATTCATCCATCCAGGTCATGGTATATCTGTATATTTCATCCATCCAGGTCATGGTATATCTGTAATATTCATTCATCCAGGTCATGGTATATCTGTAATATTCATTTATCCAGGTCATGGTATATCTGTAATATTCATTCATCCAGGTCACGGTATATCTTAATATTCATTCATCCAGTCAGTATATCTGTAATATTCATCACCAGGTTATGGTATATCTGTAATATTCATCCATCCAGGTCTGGCTATCTGTTAATATTCATCCATCCAGGTCATGGTATATCTGTAATATTCATTCCAGGTCATGGGTATATCTGTAATATTCATTTAATCCGGTCATGGTATATCTGTAATATTCATTCTCAGTTCACAGTATACTGTAATATTCATTCATCCAGGTTATGGTATATCGTAATTTCATTCATCCAGGTCATGGTATATCTGTAATATTCATCCATCCAGTGTCATGGTATATCTGTAATATCCATTCATCCAGGTCATGGTTATCTGTACTATTCATATCCAGGTCATTATCTGTATATTCATTCATCCAGGTCATGGTATATCTGTAATATTCATCCATCAGGTCATGGTATATCTGTCATATTCATCCATCCAGGTCATGGTATATTCGTAATATTCATCCATCCAGGTCATGGTATATCTGTAATATTCATTCATCCAGTTCATGGTATATCGTAATATTCATTCCATCCAGTCATGTTAATCTGTATATAATTAATCCATCCAGGTCATGGTATATCTGTAATATTCATCCATCCAGGTCATGGTATATCTGTAATATTCATCCATCCAGGTCATGGTATATATGTAATATTCATTCATCCAAGTCATGGTATATCTGTGATATTTAGTTAGATCAACTGGACTTAAAGGGCAACTCCACCCCCATAAGAACATCTTTTAGAAAGAATGGCCTCTTTAAAATATGTTGATATATCATAGTTTGTCCTATGAATCCATTACTGTATGCCTGCTATGCTTCTGAAGGCCTCATGGAAACTGAGCAATATAGAAACATGTGCTGAGCCTGTACTGAGCCTGGGCATGCTCAGAAGAGGCAGTCAGAGGATTTACATTCAGTCATTGGCTGTGATGTCAACTGTCAAATCCATAACTGACAGTTACTAACTGGAAGAACCAGGAAGCAGAAACAGGGGAAACAGAATATTGTGCAGGATTTCAGGTTAGATTTATATATTTCAGATTTTAAGCTATTACCATTTATGGTTTTGGAGGATGATTTACCTGTATGTAAGTTTTCATTTTTGGGCTGGACTTGCCCTTTAAAGTTTAGTTCTTGAAGACATTTCGCTAGTCATTCTGAATTGAGAAAGTCAGTCAGATGACTAGCAAAATGTCTTCAAGAACTAAACTTTAAGTCTGAATACCACAGATATAGAGAGGGTCATGTATACTAGGGTACCATCATGTGGTTTGAAGGCATCACATTGTGTATTAATAAACATGTGACTACAATCCCTGTTTCTGTCGATATTTTTGGCCTGGTCAATAGCAATTCCATGTAATTTAGCCTGGTACATCTTCCCACGTCTTTTTATTATTTTGTTTTGGGATATTTCCTTTCACCCAAGTCTTTCAACGCATATTCATCGCGAGCACATAGTCCTTATTTATTTGAATTGATTAAAATTTCCATGCTTCCCTTCTCAGAGACCACAGACGTCAGGCGCGAGCAAAATACAAAATAAGTCAGTTTTGTCATAATAATGAGAATTACTTTGTACAACGTTGGCTTCCCTTCTAGTCAAGATGTTGTTTCATTCACTGTTCTCCCAAACTAAAAACAAGCCTTGCTCGGTCACCACGTTTTAAACAAATTCATGCAATACCATATTCAGTTTCATTAATATCACTGCCATCCAAGAAACAGTTCTCTTCGTTCTTGGAAGAAGAAAAAAAAATCCTATTAATTCATGATGTAAAAATCCAACAAAATGACAAAAGCAATAAACAGGTTTCATGGTTTGAGCTGTCGTGTTCCTCAACTGCTTAATCATTAGCCTTTAATAGTTAACTTGGTCTTATGGCTTCATTCTTTTAAGGCACAGGAAAATAAAAATCCTTCCCAAATTGGAACAGATAACGGATTGCATTAGAATATGAGCCTAATCTAAGGATGTTTAACATAATTAGGACTTTTCCCAGATTCTAGGAAAGTGTTTCGGAATATCCTTCTCTTTAACTGGAATTTCCAAGCTTGGAATAGAGCTTGCGACATATTTTAGCTAAACCATGCGTATATATGGAAAATATATTAATTGGGCAGTGTAATAGGGGTACCAGTTAGAGCAAGACATGTTTAAAGGTTGCGTCAGTTTAGCAAAGGATAATATTTGAGTTTTTCTTAGGAAAATACCATTCTAAATGCAAACGTCTAACCTGTTTCCGTTGACCTGTTAAAAATGTCTGTATGTGTATAACAGGAAACCATCATAAATATGAAAAATATTTGCCTCTGAAAAAAGTGTTGACCTCCTGGCTTTGGGATATACTATAGCAAAGAGTGGGGGATATGTGAGTTTCAATCTTTAGGTTCCTATCAGAGATGACTTCAAAATGAACACAAACCACTGGCAGCAGGTAGGAAAGTGGCCAAACATTAGTCCCATTTAATTTTTGTATGTTTTAAATGCACCAGCAGAACGACATTAGAGATGTTCGAAACTGGCGAATTCAATTTCCAAAAGGGATTATTTGGTTTTCAAAAAAAAATTTTAATTCAAAAATACAAAAATGGACCCATAGAAGTCAATAGGAGATTAAAAAAAGCTCTGATTAAAGTTAGGGTGTAAATAGCAATAGTAAGTTAGTTTAAATGGCTCAGGGGACTGGGAAATGGTCAGGGGAACACGTACATGAAACCAGAGTCTAAAATAAACAACTTTCTTCACGCACGGCGTAAGCTTTTCTTGAGTTTCTGCATAATATTTTTTAGAATTTTTAGAATTTTCAAACTTAAGGGGTTTGGAAATTTGCAATTCATCTCATATCCAGAATTGGGGGCTCACGTGTTCAGAATAGAGGGTTCAGGTATTCAATATTTTTTTTGTAATTTTTTTTTTGAAAATCCAGGGAAAGTTTCACAATCGGAAAAATGAAAGAGGTTGACCGTAAACCCTCCCTTCTCCCTGCGCGTAACATTGAATCTACTTCATCCAATCTGATTGTGCCATTCTACCAGCCAATAGAAAATCTTCAAGTCTCCTATTCACCTGCCCCTGTACTTTCGAGCAGCCAATCAAAATGAAGTGTGATGTCACTAACTCGGTACAGTTGTATGCTGGGATTGTAGTATTTTCACAAAAAAAGAACCAAATGAGAAGTTATTTCCAACTTTTAAGACCAGAAATCAATTTTTTATGGTACTTAAATAGCCATACAGCATTGCAGGGGGTTACAGTACACAGGGCAAAGTTTGTGGAATTGTCAAAAACATTTGTTTTAATGTATACATGTAATTGTAAAGCGCTACGGAAGATGTTGGAGCTATATAAATCCACAATAATAATCCGATAAAGATAGTTTTAGTATCTACAATCAGGGAAATTCCACTGGATCTGATTCATAGGAATAATGAGATATTAAAAAAAAAAATTTCTTTAAGTGTATCAATTCGATCAATTAGGTTTCAGACCCACCCTAGCACATTTCCATATGTCCTGGTAGTAACCTTGTCATTACAGTTTCAAACTGACATGGAAAATACACTATGTCCTTATTCACCTTATAATAAGTCATTTACATATTTTGACTGATATTCTACAAATATCAGATTCTGGCAATTTATCAATGAAATAGATTAATGTAAATCTGAAACATTCCCAAAATAAAATGTCCTAGAAATTTTGAATGTAAAGTTGAATTATATAGTAAAGAAAATTAAAGTTCAAGTGATTTACCAATATAATGAGGATTATAAATCTCTTTATTTTCAAGACAAAAATACCAAATAAACGACCTGATCATTTTGTCATCATGGTTGATGATGTCAGCATTAATGAAGATCTGACTGGCAGTGAAGAGTTACCAGCAGCAGAAGATCATGGGAGGAAGTAGTACTCACATTTGTGTGAAGTGAACTGATTGCCCAGACTTAATTTATCATACATTTTTTCTGTACCTGATGATATCTGGGTTACTGTGTTTCCCACAAAAAAATCTGAACACAGATATTGTGTATAAAGATCCATGTGGAAAAATAAGCTTCTTAAAGGGTCACTAAACCCACATTTATGAGATTGCAAATATTGTATTCATTACCTCCTACTTGTACATACTTTAACCTGCAGATTTGATTCTGAGAAGAAGGTGAGCGCTCCTGACAGAGGTAAGTCCTGAAACAAAGGATTTAGGGACTTGGACTTGGGGGGAAGAAGATTATAATATGGGGAAAAAATCTTAAACCCACTTTACTTTTCCTTTAAACATTGTTTCACTTAAAATTCAAGGATTTTACTACATTTTATGACACTTGTTAGTCAAGGAATTAACGTTCAGTCCTTCCCTTAAACAGGTAAATCAATTTTGTATGTACTGTACCAGGTCATGAAGAGAGGAATCAACCAAGATGCTTAAAAACCCTCAAGGATAAGTTTTCACTGATATTATGGCAGTTGGACCCATTATATGGAATCATTATTTGCAGAAGAATAATTCACCCCAACGGGCCATACAATAAACTATCTGGGGCATTGTTCACCAATAGAGCATGTCTGAGGACAAGTGGACATCCCTTAAGAGGAAAAAATGTTTAGGCTTCAAGTTCGGAATAGAGATGGCCGAAACTACATAGTTTCATTCCGTTTTTGGATTCCCAGGTCTCGGGAAAATCCTGAAGATCCAAAACCAGAACGAATTTTCAAAGATTTTCGAATGTACAAAGCTATTTTCGATAATTTTCGAAAATACCTCGAACGTTCGAAAATCCTCGAAAATACAATTGGAGAAAACTTTCGAGTTTCCAAATGTATTTTCGAAGATTTTCGAATGTCCGGGGCTATTTTCGATTATTTTCGAAAATAGCCTCGAGCATTCGATTTTCAAAATACAATTTTCTCAGGTTACTGGTATTGATACATAACGTAGAGTTGATCCAGGGAAAATTCCAATTGCCACTTGGAGTCAGGAAGGAATTTTTCCCCCTTCATAAATTTGTTGGGGGGGTTTTGCTTTCCCCTGAATCAACAGTTAGGCTGGATCAAGAGTTTGGATCAAGAGTTTGGATCAAGAGTTTGGATCAAGAGTTTGTTAATCCTTTTTTTACTGTAAAACACAAAAACAATTGTCTCTGAAAGACACAGTAATGCCAGCCTCGAGCTACCTGTTATTACCTGTTTTATAGAGACATCGCTGTCACTTATTACAAAACATCTAGAAAAAAGCACATGTTGGGAATTTAGTGATTACCCAATCAAGAGAAAGGGTGAAACCATTTCCTATAAATAGGCTGGTACCAAAAGTGATTAATAAACTGTTATTATAACCAATAGAAATGTAACGGAGAAATATGTGAGAAATATGCCCAGTAGGGATGGACAAGAACACGAGTTTGAGACGGATTTTATGAGTTTATAAAAACTCGGACTTTTTACGAACTCACGGACAAATTTTCAAATCGATTACCCTCGACTTTAGCGCTCAATAACCTTAGAATGTAGTGTTCACTAACCATCGATCTGCTTAATGCTAAATCTAAAGACCACTATTCCCTACTTATTCTGCTTGACCTGTCTTCAGCCTTTGATACAGTGAATCACCCTTTATTGCTTCACATCTTATCCTCCCTAGGTATCCAGGGTTCTTCACTCTCTTGGCTGTCCTCCTACCTCTCAGGTAGGACATTCAGTGTTTCCCACTGTGGCTCCAACTCTGCCACTCTTCCCCTCGCTGTGGGGGTACCGCAAGGCTCAGTACTCGGCCCTCTTCTCCATTTACACCTTTGGGCTTGATCAGCTCTTTAGTTCCTTTGGATTCCAATACCACCTGTATGCTGATGATACCCAAATTTACATCACCGCCCCTGACCTCGTTACTCTGACATCTTGGGTCCCTGACTGCCTAAATGCCATCTCTGCTTTTATGTCCTCCCGCTTCCTCAAACTCAACATGGATAAGACCGAACTTGTCATTTTCCCACCTTCTTGATTGACCCCCCTATGTAACATTACTATCAACATCAATGACACCTCAATCTCCCCAGCACCTTACGTGCGATGCCTGGAAGTAACCTTTGACTGGGAACTTTCCTTTAAACACCACATTAATACCCTGTCTAACTCCTGTCGGTTACAGCTCAAAAACATCTCACGCATCCGTCCCTTCCTTTCACAGAACGCTACCAAAATTCTAGTTCATGCCCTTATCATCTCTCGGCTGGACTACTGTAACACCCTCCTGTGTGGCTACCAAGCAACCGACTGGCGTCCCTTCAATCAATCCTTAACTATGCTGCCAGGCTCATTCACCTCTCTTCCTTCTTCTCACACGCTGACCCTTTGTCAATCTCTCCACTGGCTTCCCATTACCCAAAGGATCCAATTTAAGCTGCTAACCTTATCCTACAAGGCTCTCTCCAATACAGCCCCCCATACATCTCTGATCTGATAAACAGATACTACCCAAGGCGTAACCTCCGCTCTGCTAATGATCTTCTCCTCTCATCCACTCTAATCACCTCCTCCCATGCCCGTATACAGGAATTTTCTTGTGCTGCCCCTCTGCTCTGGAACTCTCTTCCTCGCTTTATATGTCACTTGCCATCACTTCATATCTTCAAAAGCAACCTCAAAACTCACCTCTTCAGGCAAGGTTACAATCTGGGCCTGGACACTTTTACCCCTCTTACTGACCCATCACAGACCGACTAGTTATAATCCACTGACAACTTAGTTACAGCTACTGATCTGCTTCACCTTATGTCTCATCACCATCTCCTCTAGACTGTAAGGTTACAATCTGGACCTGGACACTTCTACCCCTCTTACTGACCCATCACAGACCGACTAGTTATAATCCACTGACAACTTAGTTACAGATACTGATCTGCTTCACCTAATGTCTCATCCACATCTCCTCTAGACTGTAAGGTTACAATCTGGGCCTGGACACTTCTACCCCTCTTACTGACCCATCACAGACCGACTAGTTATAATCCACTGACAACTTAGTTACAGATACTGATCTGCTTCACCTAATGTCTCATCCACATCTCCTCTAGACTGTAAGGTTACATCTGGGCCTGGACACTTTACCCTCTTACTGACCCATCACAGACCGACTAGTTATAATCCACTGACAACTTAGTTACAGATACTGATCTGCTTCACCTAAGTCTCATCCACCATCTCCTCTAGACTGTAGGTTACAATCTGGACCTGGAAACTTCTACCCCCTTTACGACCCATCACAGACCGACTAGTTATAATCCACTGACAACTTAGTTACAGATACTGAGCTTCACCTAATGTTCATCCACATCTCCTCTAGACTGAAGGTTACAATCTGATCTGGACCACTCTACCCCTCTTACTGACCCATCACAGACCGACTAGTTATAACCCACTGACAACTAGTTACAGATACTGATCTGTCACCTTATGTCTCCATCCCCATCTCTCTAGACTGTAAGGTTACAATCTGGGCCTGGACACTTCTACCCCTCTTACTGACCCATCACAGACCGACTAGTTATAACCCACTGACAACTTAGTTACAGATACTGATCTGTCACCTTATGTCTCATCCCCATCTCCTCTAGACTGTAAGGTTACAATCTGACCTGGACACTTCTAAACCCTCTTACTGACCCATCACAGACCGACTAGTTATAATCCACTGACAACTTAGTTACAGATACTGATCTGTCACCTAGTCTCATCCCCATCCCCTCTAGACTGTAAGGTTACAATCTGGGCCTGGACACTTCTAACCCTCTTACTGACCCATCACAGACCGACTAGTTATAATCCACTGACAACTTAGTTACAGCTACTGATTCTCACCTTATTGTCTCATCCCCATCTCCTCTAGACTGTAAGGTTACAATCTGGACCTGGACACTTCTACCCCTCTTACTGACCCATCACAGACCGACTAGTTATAACCACTGACAACTTAGTTACACTACTGATCTGTCACCTTATGTCTCATCCCCCATCTCCTCTAGACTGTAAGGTTACATCTGGACCTGGACACTTCTACCCTCTTACTGACCCATCACAGACCGACTAGTTATAATCCACTGACAACTTAGTTACAGCTACTGATCTGTCACCTTATGTCTCATCCCCATCTCCTCTAGACTGTAAGGTTACAATCTGGACCTGGACACTTCTACCCTCTTACTGACCCATCACAGACCGACTAGTTTAATCCACTGACAACTTAGTTACAGCTACTGATCTGTCACCTTATGTCTCATCCCCATCTCCTCTAGACTGTAAGGTTACAATCTGGACCTGGACACTTCTACCCCTCTTACTGACCCATCCAGAGACCGACTAGTTAATCCACTGACAACTTAGTTACAGCTACTGATCTGTCACCTTATGTCTCATCCCCATCTCCTCTAGACTGTAAGGTTACAATCTGGACCTGGACACTTCTACCCCTCTTACTGACCCATCACAGACCGACTAGTTATAATCCCACTGACAACTTAGTTACATACTGATCTGTCACCTTATGTCTCATCCCCATCTCCTCTAGACTGTAAGGTTACAATCTGGACCTGGACACTTCTACCCCTCTTACTGACCCATCACAGACCGACTAGTTTAATCCCCTGACAACTTATTACAATACTGATCTGTCACCTTATGTCTCATCCCCATCTCCTCTAGACTGTAGGTTACAATCTGGACCTGGACACTTCTACCCCTCTTCCGACCCATCACAGACCGACTAGTTATAATCCACTGACAACTTAGTTACAGATACTGATCTGTCACCTTATGTCTCATCACCATCTCCTCTAGACTGTAAGCTCTCGGGCAGGGCCCCCATCCTATTGTACCACAGTAATGCTGTAACTTACCACACAATGCTGCTGGACCAGCACTTACATTTTTTGCACTTTGTATTACTTGCACTACCCTTGTATGTAACATGTATGTTTTCCTTATGTATTCTAATGCAACTGTAAAGCGCCACGGAAGATGTTGGCGCTATATAAATCGACAATAATAAGAATGCGGTGTTCGGTAACCCTCAAATTCGGCGATAACCCTCAAATGTAGGATATATAGAATATATATTAATTGAATAGATTTCATTAACCCTCAATGCGGAAGTCCAACAATTGCTCAATCACGAGGAAAGGTGTTTAAACAGGTTTTGGTTATATTTACGTGTTCCCCAGACCATTTCCCAGGTCCCAGAGCCAACAATGCTATTTTATCAGTATTTTAACTTTTCAAACTATTTTTCTCTATTGACTTTAATGGGCCCGAACTGAACTGAACTTGAGGAAGTTCAGCTATCTCTATTGCCCAGGCACCAAAAGTTTTATGCAATGACAATGCTGGCCAACTCCAGAGACCCCATGAGCCAGTCCTACTGTATTTTATTTAGGGGGATCCAAAGCCAAATTAGAGCGACTCCGTTTTCTGATTTTCGTAATAATAAAGGGAATTTCTAAGCCTTAGAGTGCGACCATTTTTAAACATTTCATCAAAGATTTTATTTAGTAAGTTAGGAATAAACAGGGAAATTCAATAAAAGCTCTTTAGGGAGCTGTAATAAAAGTTCTTATCATTTAAAATGGTGCTAATTTTACCATTTTTAATGATAAGAACTTTTATTGAATAACCCTGAAAATGGTGCCCGACCTTTTGCACTACAAGGTCAAATGACCAAAAGAAAGGGCCACAGTGTGAAAGCAAGTTTAACTAAAGTGACTCTGTCCCTACATGGGAATGTAGGGATACGACGGGAAGTTTCTAAGCATTTTAGAAGCTCCTACTACAACCATGGGGGAGATACAGAAAAGGATTGTCTGTCTGTGGAGTTTTCCAGTTGCCCTGGCAGTGATTTCTACACCCGTCTCCCCCCCGCATGTAACATTCCAACCAACTATATAAAAACAACTCTCCTTCAAGTCCTGAATCCCTGTTCTTCTTGTTACAAACTTTACATTCCGTATCTGATCGAAATCAGGGTTTCAGCCCACACAGAATTAAAAAACACGCACTCACATGGGCCCGAGAACGTTGGCTTCTATTTATGGCTCCTGACGGACAAAACAAGTTCTCTTGTTCTATTTGTCTAAGGGTTTTCTGTAATTTCTCTTGGGTTCCACTTAAGCTCACGAGGTTAACCACGGAATGAAGCAGTGAAATCCTGCCGTATCGTTCCCTGCTACGTGGTTCGAGCTCGGCCTCGGGAAAGCTGACATATTGTCTTATGTCATTGGTTTGGGCAAAATACAGAGAGACATTTTTCTTTTCTCAGCGCTGCGGTCTACTTTCCTTCCAAAACGGGTAGCAAATAGAGGTCACATACTGTGTAGCCCTCCGGATGGTACTTGGCATGGGTCAGACGTATGAGTCAAAGTGTGTTCTGTTTATAGAGAGTGCCCAATGCAGCCATTTATCGACTGGACCGCAAAGGCAAATTCCATCTCAAATTGTGACAGCCGTATTTTCATATACTACAATTGTCACCTTTTAAAACAGTTTATTATTATTATTAGGATTATTATTGTGGATTAATATAGCACCAACATCATCCACAGCGCTTTACAATTACATGGATTGTGGGGGGAAACCACTGAGCCACCGTGCTGCCCATATTATCTACTACTAAAGGCAATTTCTAATCACATCTAATCACCTGGTTTTAGAGATGGACGAACTTCATAAAGTTCTGTCCGTTTTCAAATTTCCGAACTTCAGTAAAAGTTTCAAAAAAAGTAAAAGTTCAAATTCGGACCCATTAAAGTCACTGGGGAGTGATAGTTTAAAAAGTCCGGGTGATTTACAGCTAAACTAGCAATGGTAACTTACTGTAAATGGCTGTGGCACCTGGGAAATGGTCTGGGGAACATGTCACTGTCACCAAAACTTTTTTACACACTTTTTAAACACTAGCGGGCAACTGTCGGGTTTTGCACAAGCTACATTCGAGGGTTACGGCCAATTCGGGGGTTACTGAATGATACTTTCTAGGGTTACCGAAAATAGAGCCATAAATTCGAGGATTATCGAAATCGAACGATACTTTCAAGGATTACCGAAAACGAACGACACTTTCAAGGGTTAGCAAACAATACATTCTAGGGTTAGCGAACAGTTCGTACATTTGAGGGTTACCGAAAACTAATGATACTTTCGAGGGTTACCGAAAATTGAAGGCTACATTCTAGGGTTAGCGAACAATACCTTCTAGGGTTAGCAAAAATTATCCATATATTCGTGGGTTTTGGAAAAGAATGATGCTTTCAAGGGTTAGCGAATTATACTTTTTAGGGTTAGCGAACGGCCCATAAATTTGATAATTACCAAATTTAAGATAATTATCGAAAGTACAGCCGCGAGTCCGGAAAGTCCGAGAAATTTCGGGTCTGGGATAGTTCGAGAAGTCTAAGTCCAGTCGGACTTGTTAAGTTCGACTCAAACTCGGGTTCGAGCTCGAGTTCTAGTCCATCTCCACCTGGTTTTATCCATTCCCCCAATGTTCTGTTTAGCCTTTTCCTTTACTGGGAAAAGAATTACTCCAACCTCAGTGCAACGTTCTGCTGTATGTTACTCGTGCTTTCCACAATCTACCCAACTACAGTAGATATGGTAGACTTGCCATATATTGGTCAATATCTTTGATTGGTTCGAAAACTTTGATCAAATAAGTCAAAGATCTATTTTAGATTTCCCCTTCCAATCGATAGGCTGATCAATGATTTTTAAACAGATTTTTGACAGTTAATCCATTCCACAGCTGAAGCTAAAAATCTACTCCAGATTCACAGTGCAATGTGGCACATTGATCACTACTCCCTGATTGATTTTCAAATTTGTGATCGGGCCATGGATGACTTTAGACTTAGAATCTTGCCCTCTTTACCCACAGAGAGTGTCCCACCACGCCATCTTGGGGAGGTTTCATATTTAGGTTTGATTTATATAAAGTTTCTATTCTTCTTATTGTTCCTGGGGGGATTTCCAGCTGCCAAGTGGTGGTGTGCTCTCCCCATGTGGTGGTGTGCTCTCCCCATGTGGTGGTGTGCTCTCCCCTTGTGGTGGTGTGCTCTCCCCATGTGGTTGTTTGCTCTCCCCTTGTGGTGGTGTGCTCTCCCCTTGTGGTGGTGTGCTCTCCCCATGTGGTGGTGTGTTCTCCCCATGTGGTGGTGTGCTCTCCCCATGTGGTGGTGTGCTCTCCCCATGTGGTGGTGTGCTCTCCCCATTTGGTGGTGTGCTCTCCCCGTGTGGTGGTGTGCTCTCCCTGTAATTTTGGTGTGAAGGCAAGCTACAATTTTTATTGCCTTTATTTATCTTATAAATTTAAAGTTTAACCAGTTTAGCATTTAAGCTTAAATTGTTCTTTTCTCTTTGGTTTTCATATTAGTTTCATACCAGCAAACCCCAGAGTGCGCACCCGCCGGCACATACCCCCACATCAAACGCCCCATGACACATACCCCCACTCGCACCGCCAAACACATATTTCCCTGGTGCCGAAGTGACGTCACACACGCGAGATTTGGGGTCCATGATCCATCTAGTAATATATCATTTGTCCTGCTATAATTCATAAAGACCTTGGATTTCCTCTAAAGAGCTTATACCGTTTTAATCTTTTTATTCTTTTATCTAGAGAGTTCAAGTTTCCTCCTGTACAATGGTGACCCACCTAGTCGCTCATCCAGCATATGTTCACTTCATCCCAGATCAGTAGTAAGTTACTATGATGCCTTTCCCTGTATCTACTATAATATTCTTCCTCGGTTACCTGCTTCTTCCAGTTAGCAGATGTTAGTCATAGATGGGACAGTTGACATTAAAGCAAATTACTTAATGTTCCCCTAGGTGTCTACTTTGAGCATGTGCAAGCTTGTAGAAGAGCTTGGGGAAGAGCCAGAAACCTTTTAAGGCAGAGGTAAGGGGCTCAAAATAATTTTGCAGGTTAGTCCTACATCTTTCAGCTTTCTAACTAGGGTTTTCGTATTTGGGGTGACTTGTATTTATATATATATATATTTTAGGGGTAAACATGCCCTTATATTTCAACACAATCTGACCTAAATTCTAGGTAATAGTATTTTTTCTATTTCTGGAAATATGATTTATAACTCTGCATAACGTATAGAAAAATGCGAAAAGGGGAGATAAACATCCTGTGCTGGGGGAAAATAAGTGCAAAACTCATGCTAACCAACGTTATATCAGGTTAGCAAGTGGTTAGGGCTCATTGTGCATTGTCTGTGCCATTCCAGAACAGCACACGCACAATGCAAGTCATGTAATTAATGCAATTACTTTAGCGATGATATAACGCTCGTTTTTTGCACCAAAATTAAAACCATTTCAATTGTGTCTTTATAGTCGTGCAAAAGATCGCAACTTACCGCTTGCGTTCACTCGACGCAACAACAGTCACAAAGTGTTGGGAACCAGTGCACGTCATTTGCGATAGAGAAATGAATTGTATCTCCCCCGTATTGTTCCGTTGCAAATAAAATAAAAAAATAAATAAAAAGTGTCTATCGCCTTGCAGTTGGGTTAAAAGAACTTGCAAAATCTCTTTTGAAATTCAAACTCCACATAGATTTGTCCTAAACACACACACACAGACACAGACTACACAATCATTTTAAAATCCTATAGCAAATAAAAACATTTGCCCATTCCATGCCAAACGGTGACAGCAAAGACAAAAGCAAAGGGTTCACGTGACGGATAGCTTGTATGTACCATCCCAATAGAAATAAGGGCACATAGGCTAAACTGTTCGCATTAAAGTCTGGTCCAGCTGAAGGTAAAACTTTGAACTAACTCTGACCTGCTGACATTATTTTTGCATTCATTTTTTTTCCCATGCAGTGTTGGAAATTTGTTCCTTATTAGAGAAGGGAAAAAGGATGAATCTGGTTGAGAGGAGCAAGTAAAGCAAGAAAGATTTCTGCGGCTGAAACTGTGGTTATTTTTTTTTTCCATCTCCTCCGACAAGAGCCTGAGTTTAATGTTTTCAAACTATTATGTGTACAGGAAAGCTCTGCTTTGTGGGAACGGCTCGGGTGTTAGTGGGAAATTTGATTTTTTTTTCTTCTTTTTTTGGATTTTCCCATGCGTCTTTTTTCAAAGTTCTATTTATACAATTTGTAATAGAGAAATTAATTTAATGAATCTAAAAACGCAGTAAAAAATAATGTTTGTTGGCGGCTGTTATGTTTGGAGATGAGGGGATCTGTCCGGTTATTATTTTATTTATGGGAGGGATGAGAGATTCTCTTATCAATGTCTCCAAAAATGACCAGTAATCTATAAGTTTTCACTTGGCTTCCATAATCATCTGGACCCAACTTGCAGAGATCCTCATAAGGATTTTTTTTGTTTTTGTGTTCGTTTTTTTAATTCTGTAGTTTTTACAAAATAATAACAAATAATAAATACTTGTCCCTCTACTATTGCAGATTAATATGTTCTGTTGACATTAATGTATAAAGTTTTACATTTCGATAAACACCTGGGAATGTTCATGTAGATCAAACACCCCTGTCCAACACAAGACCATCGTGCCCCGTGGAGCCGGGCAGAGGTACAGCTCAAAGCTGATATACAGTATATGGACTTATTTTAATATATATACAATTATCTACATATAATATTTAAATATAATAAAGTCACCATCACCCAATATACAGATGTGCTGGGTCATCTGCATTTAAATTAACTGTTAAGTCTTAAGGTGGCCATACACCTGCGATTTCCATCGCAATGTGCTGACAGATCACATTGGTATCTGCCGGCACATTGCGAAGGGAGCCTGTACACATGGAACCAACCGATCCCCATACGCGTTATGTGGATCGGTCGGCTGTGTGGCCACAAACCGCACAATCAGTGTCGGCTCCCTCTATTAAATTAAAGGGAGCCAATGGCAACTAACGGAAATTTTCCGTCTTTTCCGATCGATCGGAGTGCCAACTACGGTCATTTGTCGGCACTCCGATCGGTCGGGAATATCCCCTACACACGAGCGATAATAGGTAAATCTAAGTATGTGCATAAAAAGTATACAAGTGCTTGAATCACTTAAGGAAAGAGGTCCCTACGCCGTAGAGCTTACAATCCAATTATTTTATATATAAATAAGTCATGTATGGACCCTGTGACAAAAGCCTTACCTGTGCCAGGATCCCGCGGCGTCTCTCGGCTCTTCCGCTGATGTCACGCGTCCGGTCTCTTCTCGCCCGGTCTTCAGCCAGTGCTGTGCGGACCCACACAGGCACTGTCTCTTACCTCCTCCGCTCCTCCACATCGGCTATTGGACGGCGGAGGGCTCGTTTAATTAAATAAACCTATCCCTGCGCCTCACACATTATTAACCTCTCCCCATTGGTTCCTCTGTGTATTTAAACCCCACAGCCTATTCTGCCCTTCCCGATATAGCGGTTTAATTTACTATTCTTGCTCGTGGTGTGATTATTCTTGTGCTTCCCTGTTACTGACCTTTGCTTGCCTTTTTGACTCTGAACCATATCAGCCTGTACTGACCTCTGCTCGCTTTTGCCTTTTCCTCTGTACCGTGCCTGGTGGCCTGACTACTGGTTCTGACCCATTGCTCTGTTCCTGACCCTGCTCCTGCCTGCTCCTTGTCTGTACCTCGTATTTTGGTCTCCGACCTTTGTATCTCTCCGTGGGCCTAGCCAGTCAGTTTCGTTCCGGAACTTCTCTTGTATTCCCGGCCTCAGTTCGGGCACCTTGCACTCTAAGTCCAGGGGACAACCGTGTTCGGTGAGCCGCAGCTAGCCTCCCGGCAAACGGGGGCTTGTCTATTGGCGAAGATAGTGGTTGTAGATTGGGGTATTCGGACTGAAGGAATACGAGGGAATCCGGAGTGTTACAGACCCTCACTAGGAACTATTGTCCCCCAGACAGATTAAAAAGCAAGCTTCTAGGCAAAAATGTATTATCTTCTTGGAGAAGATCTTGGATCTTACCTGATGTTAAATTCTGCACTTGTTATACTCTCTGCCTCTTGCAAAGCACGTCTTTGAATTAATTCTGGTAGGGCTATGATGTAATATTTCCTGGTGGGTCCCTGCATCTGAATCCAACACTTAAATTCTGCATCAATCCCACGATTTACTTAATTATTCTATATATCGATTCTGCGTGGAATTTTTACAGATATTTTTAACTTTTCCAAATCCTATCAATCATATCAGCAGTCACAACCCAATGGGATGGTTCCTAACACAACAGCCTTAAGCTGTAAACACATTGGAAATTTCTTGTTAATTACTGGTTTTCAAGGGGATTTACACTGCAATATTCTTCTTATTACAAAGTTAGTATTCCAGGAAATTAATTAATTTCTAATTTATGGTTTGTGTAATCATGTTACAGTAAATGTAGTAATTAAAAATGTTGAAAAAAATAGTTTAATACATTATGGAAAATTAAAAGTTAACTCCAGACAAAAACAAATGTTTTCTTGATGTACCAAGAGTCTGTCCTTAATAGTGAGTCCTGGTTTCGAACCGATCCTGGTTTTGAGGTGGAACTGCACATTTTTTCCAAAATACAGATTCTCTGATGGGAATTTGTGGAATTTTGACCAAAGTCAATATTGAAAAGTAGAAAATTTGATGTCTAAAATTTTAAAAAATCTACTTTGTCTGGGTCAGAAATAGGTTTTTGGTTCCTCGGAATGTTGACACAGTCCGTGGAACCTCTGGTGAAATTAAACTCGTCTTAAACATTGCTTGTGAACTTCTATTTGCTGCCATTAAAAAGTGTCACTGTTCCACTGTTTCTAGCTTAACTATTAGTACATTAAATGCACCAGGATTAAGAACATTTTCGAGACTTGACACAACCTCTGCAAAACCCTTCTTTAATTTGAACTCAACCCAGGAACTTAAATGGTTTAAAAATGTCCTCATTAAGATGGCTGTTGTGGCCAAAAATGTAAAACAGCAAATGTCTTTATGGCCAACCTTCATAAAAGATCTCACCCTTGGATTTATTTTCTCTTAGACTGCACTGCATTAAAAAGTAAGTTATTTGCAAGAATTCTTTCTTCTTCTCGACCATCGAAATATCTCCTTCATTTCTTAGATAATGGAATACTGCCAGTCACAACCAAACAGGAATTTCCTTAATAAACAATATTGCAAAAAATTTCAGGTGCCACAAGCAATTCAATATGGGCTTTGGGACACTTTCAGCACAACTCCTGTAATCTGGATTTACATAAACTAATATTGAATCCATTAGAAGAACTACCTAGAGTGAGTGTGGCTAAATTGTGGGTAAATATCTCCGGACAGACTTTCCTGTGGTGACATCACATTGGTCCACAAATGAGGTGAAGCCAGAAGGTGGTATAGTTCCAAAACCATCAATATGATGTGCAGCATTTGATTTCCTATCTTGAAATAGGAGATTTGGAAAGACAATGGATCTGAATGTTGTTGAATGTTAATACTGGGATTATTATATATTGTAATAGTCACTGTTGGATTTTGAAATCTCAGATAAATGCAAAAATATTTCCTTAAGGGTGGTGAGGTTCAAATTGAGTCAACGAGAAGGGATGATAAAATATCAGTAATCATGTGGCAGCATCACCAGGGGAGAAACTTTTGAATATTTTCTATGATTGTTAAGTTGGAATTTGGACTTAAAGGGAAACTTCACTCACCAAAACCACGCTCCACCGTTTGAAAGTACCCAGGGTGAGGACCTAAACAGCCCTGTCTGCACCCCTGGGTTTCATTTTCTAACTCTAGATTTATTCACCTAAAATTTCTTTTGGTGCTCTGATCCTGAAGTCTGTCAGCGCCTTGGCCAATGAGGAGATGCACTCGGAAAGAAACGTGTCTTCTTATTGGCCAGATCTTGCACTGAGGGTAAGTAAATCTAGAGTTAGAAAGTGAACCCAGTGTGGTTTAGGTCTTCACCCTGGGTACTACAGATGGCACAAGCTTGGTCTAGGTGAGTATAATTGTCCTTTAAATAACAATGTTGCTGCTTTATATTGATCATAAATTAACGATCGCTCTATTTGCTAACCACATAATAAAATATTGATACTGTCTGTTATTTTGTTACTATGTGGTAATAAACAGCAATGGATTCTACTAATAGTCCCTCTATCAAAGAGCATTTATTATATACCTGTATGCCATGTACTTAAACATGGAAGTTTTGCTTTACAAGAAGTTCATATTCCCATCGGTTAGGCCCTGGACTCAAGGAGAGGACAGGGCCAGACTCACACATCAAGCAGAACTTTTATGCTGAGGTACATGCAAGGTTCATGGCTGGGGACCTGGGTGCTTTTCAGGGGAGTGGGAGGGTTAAGGCAGTATGAGAAGTACAACATCTGTAAAATCAGGACAATGTGCTGGTGTTTACAGTCAATGCAGATCATACCAGTGAGAAGTTGGAATTTTTGTTGGATTCGGTAAAGTTGCGCAATCCTAACACATGTCATGGCCCAAGATCTGAGAAATCTATCAGCAGGAGACTAGTCCTTCACCAATGATTTTAATCCCAGCCTCAGCCAGTGAAATAAATTCAAAATTTACCTCCCTTGGGCACTTACATGACAAATGTCTTGCATGAGCAGTGATGGAATCAGCACAGGATTAACATTAAATATATTCTATTTACATACTCTTTAACTCTAAATCAGGTGGCATTCAAATTTAGGGCAGAAGATAAGAGGAAAACAGACATTTGGCAAACATTCAAACACATGCTTTAACTTTCTCACATGGTGTTCAACCTGAAGTAAAAAGGCCAAAGCCCCAACACACAAAAAAAGTTGCAAATGTGAATGAATTGTTTATAAATGCCATTCAACAAAATTCTGTATTTCTAAGGAGCACGAAAAGGGTTTCCTTTTTCTCTTTAAGAAATCCTCCGCCCAGAATGCAGTTCATTTATTTATTTTTGTTATTTACATTTAAAACAGAAATTCGGTCTGAAAAACTTTTTCCGTTACCTTGTAAGGAGGGTGGAAAATTAGAATATAATCAACATGGTCAAGGGGCTAAGGATATGAAGGGAAATGGAGGAAAAATGAATGAGCAGATGTTGATATTTCTAGAAAATGAAAGGCTGTAGACCAGATGTTCTTGCTTGGAAGAAGACAAGTCTACTGCCAGAAGTCCTTGTGACTCACTCTCTACTGGAAACATCTCAAAGGGATCTCTAGAAATAATGGACATTGAACAAGCGCAGGACGTATGTCCAAATACTGTAATTTCATATCTGTTCCTGAGAATTTGCAAAGTAAATTGACTTGGCTTTCTAAAAAGGCCACTTCCAGCCATATCAACATTAGATGTGCGGCCACGGCTATTCCACAATTCCGGAATTCAAATATTAACGCTGATATTAAGTTAATATTTCACCATGGGGTCGGATCATTAAAGCAAGTCAAGTTCGTGTCTGCAGTGTCTGTTGCATCAAATGGTTCAAATATGAATGCTGGTAAATACCAGTTCGTGTCAAAAAGACCTTTATGCTTCAACTAACTTCTTGAAGTCGGGACATATCTAGGATGTGATTTCAAATCCTCTGGCGGCAATTGATTGCAAAGGGTACTTTGACGATGAAATCTACATGCCCCACTATATCTTTTTTAACCACCTTATTAAAAAGCTTGTTACTTCTCAGCCTGTTGAGGGCTATTTAAGGCCTGAAACATACTGCAAATGGATGTACATTGATTGTCTGTAAAACTGGCACTGTGAATCTGGCAGTAGACACAGACAATTGGAATCGGAAGTGATTTATGTTCAGAGTTCCACACTCTATTAAGGATAAGGTCACTTCTGTAGCCTTTCCCTACTGTATTCTGTCATAATGGTCTCCTGCCAAGGAATATTCCTTTATGTGATGTCATTTTCCTCTCCTCCGCCAGCTCACTGGGAACACAACCCATGTTCACATAAATAACTAGATACAAATGAAATGCTACGAAAACAACGTTTGGGACACACTTAATTACTATTATAATAAATAAATGAAGGTTTCGGCACGTAACGCAGCTTCATATTTGTGAGTTTATGTGTGGGGGTGCCTGGGTGCAATGCGATTACATTTAAAGTAAGTGAAATGTGTATGGAAATGGCAAATACGGCATGTCATTATTACCTTACAAACCTTAGAAAAGAGAGAAATAATATTATATTAGGTTAAATATAAATAGGGTTATAAGAAGATCATCAGTCAGATTTCGGTGCAACCACTCTCAGGCGGATTATGTGATCGTAGTCCTAAATATTCAGTAATTCTCAAAAGTAGCCTTGTATATACGGTAACCCTCGAAAGTATCCTTGTATATACGGTAACCCTCGAAAGTAGCCTTGTATATACGGTAACTCTCGAAAGTAGCCTTGTATATACGGTAACTCTCGAAAGTAGCCTTGTATATACGGTAACTCTGGAAAGTAGCCTTGTATATATGGTAACCCTTGAAAGTAGCCTTGTATATACGGTAACCCTTGAAAGTAGCCTTGTATATACGGTAACCCTCGAAAGTAGCCTTGTATATATGGTAACCCTCGAAAGTAGCCTTGTATATACGGTAACCCTCGAAAGTAGCCTTGTATATATGGTAACCCTCAAAAGTAGCCTTGTATATACAGTAACTCTCGAAAGTAGCCTTGTATATACGGTAACCCTCGAAAGTAGCCTTGTATATACGGTAACCCTTGAAAGTAGCCTTGTATATACGGTAACCCTTGAAAGTAGCTTGCGAAGCCTCAAAAATAGCGTGTTCAGGAAGTTAATTTTAACTACTTTTTGGTACATGTTCCCCAGACCATTCCCCAGGTCTCTGTGTCATTGCTATTTATATTTTCTGATTTTCTGTTTCTTTATGAATTCCAAAAACCCGACAACAGAATAAAACTTGCTGGCTTAGAACAACTCTACTTCTGGGTAGAGCCGTCAGTCATGGCTGTGGTTGGAGGGGTGGACATGTCTTTAAGGTAATTGTCCTCTCTGTAAAATATGGCCTAAGCAAAGTTTTTACCTCTTCTCTGTCAACTTGATTAATATTGGGCTAATGAAATTTGTTGAGCTTCTTTGGCTGGACCAAATGGGGGGATTAAATCTATTAGAACTGGCAACCTTGAATCCCATCTCTTCCATCTGACAAAGAAGCTTACTCACTCTGCTACTTTATAGCCATCCGTTGTTTGAGTTTTAACTATACGACTCTGTTTTTCCAATGTTGTTTAGCATCTTGGACAGAGAAATCTGCCTCTGTGGTTATTTTAGTCTTTAACTGCATTTATGTAAAAAGGTTTTCTGGTCATAAAACACGTCTGGAAATGTGAATCCTAAGCTGAGATGAGGCAGAATTTACGTTAAAAGGAAAAAAAATAATTTGCCAATCTCCAAGATGATCTGGTAACAAAATACAACTCACCTTTTCCTTCTCTTTTTTTTTGGAGATCTCAATTGATTGTATATATACTGTGGCGCCAAATGAGTTTATGCATTTAAGGCTGGACCTGCCTGATCTAAGTACTTAATATATGTTTATACAACCCACAGCACCGTAAGGCATCTGAACAAACCACATAGCCACCATACTGAACAGGAGTAGGGATGGATTAGAACTCCACTTCAGACTCTTCAAATAAAGAACTTTCGGACTTTTTGAACTCGTGGACTTTTTTACCATTATTATTGAACATTCGAGAATCTTGACTTTTCGAATCGATATGCCTCGACTTTAGTGGTCCAAAACCCTAGAATGCGGCATTCGGTAACCCTCGAATTTAGCAATAACCCTCGACTTCATAACCGTGGAATGACATGGAAACCTCGAATTCAGCGATAACCCTTGAATGTGGCATTCGATTTCAGTAACCCTTGAAAATGCAATGAGTAAGCTCGAAAATTGACCGATCGTGAGGAACGTTAGTGTAGTTTCATGGTATGTACGTATTCCCAGACCAGTTTCCAGAACCATGTATTATAGGTTACCATTGCTTTTTTAGCCGTATTTTACCAGAACTGAAGTTCAAAAGTTCGAAAACAAACTGACACTTTAGTAAGTTTGGCCATTTCTACCCAGGAGTAAAGGGAAATATGCCACTGAAAGGTATACCATATAATGTAAACAATATAGACCAACAATGGACCAAAGATGTCCCTTGTCTACTTGTAAAACTTTCATAATTATATTTACCCCTCAGGCAACTCATAGCAATTAGAGAGAGAAAAACGTGACATTTCTGGTTTCTCCGGTCAAAATATTAAAACATTTGTGTAGAAATTTCAAAATTATTTTTGATTTCAAGGGAGAAATTGTTTTCTGGACCCAAAACCAGGATCGGGGTTAATTTCTCTCCCCACACACACACACACACAGACACAAATACACACACACATACACACACACACATGCACACACACCAGCAGCAGCTGCAATTAAAGGGCATGTCCACCCTAGATTTATACCTTTAATGTATAACCCCTGCCCACCCCCAACCGCCGCATTTTTCCTTTAAAAAAAGAAGCCGAGTCATACTTACAGCCCTTCACTCCCGCAGCGCTCTCCTCCTGGCTCTCTGCTGGCAGGAATTCGCAAACAAAGCCCGGACCTTTGGACAGGAAGACAGCTCCTACTCTTCACTTTCCTGGACTTTGGACACGCACTGCAGGAGAACCATAAGGAGCAGAGATGTAAGGTAAGGATTTTTTTTAAACTACACAGTGGGGCCAGTATGGTGTTAAATTGTAGTTTTGGGGGTGGGCATTCCCTTTAAAGAAGAACATTTTTTATACTCAGAAAAAAATCTGAAACACCAATAAATTGTAAGTTACTGCTCTACTAAATGGCATTAAAGTAAATGAAATCCCTTGGAGAACTGGATAAATCAACTGTTTGTATGTGCACACCTCCTGACTTCATTAACATGCTCCCCTGTCTAATACGGACTGTAACAGGATTGGCTATAGACTACTAGTAGGTGGGACCTGGTGTGACAAGTTGTTGCAGTATCTTAGAATGAGCATGTCAAAGAACACCATAGTCAATGACCACATGGTGCAATACTGGAATGCTGGGAAATAAACCCCTACCTTCTGATTGAGTGTTGTTAATTGAGTTAGGCTTACATTGTCCTTTGAACAGTTATACAATATACCATCACACATCTCCCGTCTGCTGGGGAAATTAAAATATACTACATCTTTGGGCAGCACGGTGGCTCAGTGGTTAGCACTGTTGCCTTGCAGCGCTGAGGTCCTGAGTTCAATTCCACCCTTGGACACATCTGCAAGGAGTTTGTATGTTCTCACCGTGCTTGCGTGGGTTTCCTCCGGGCACTCCTGTTTCCCCCACAATCATAAAGACATACTGAT
The DNA here is from genome assembly GCA_019447015.1 of Hymenochirus boettgeri. Classification (NCBI taxonomy): domain Eukaryota; kingdom Metazoa; phylum Chordata; class Amphibia; order Anura; family Pipidae; genus Hymenochirus; species Hymenochirus boettgeri. The sequence goes on along the minus strand of JAACNH010000176.1, from coordinate 253,563 downwards.
AGGTTGTATGTGTACATAAAGTGATTAGATTGTAAGCTCTTCGGGGCAGGACTTGATATGAATGTATACATGTAATTGTAAAGCGCTACGGAAGATGCTGGCTCTATATAAATCCACAATAATAATAAAATAATAATAATAATAATAATGTTTCAAATCAAGGTCGGCATTTAGGGTTGAGATACTAGAATTTCATAACTGATCTTTGTTATTTTGGTCAGGTTTACAGGCAAATAAAGGAATATAACAATCTAAATTCTCTTTTTAAACCACAATCGACACAATTCATACATAAAAATACACAAACACTTGCGGACACTGCCCCTCCTCCTCTATACATGGCCATCCATGACTGGCAACTTCTATGGCCAAAGTTTCTGGCCTTCGTTACACAGAAAGAGAACATAGCTTATCTTTTCTCATTTGAACCATATATTGTAGCCTGAGCGTAATAAAACAGGTTTTCAACTAGACAGTGCGAGTCACACGCAGACAGTCTTTAAAATAAAAAGAGCTCTAATCCAAGTATAATAGAAAGAAAGTCTATATGACAGGCAAATCCCCGACATTTAACATCTACCTCTTGTATTTATGTGCTGTTAAGGAAACAATTTTAATAGGCACTTATAAAATAATGCAGCTTGTTCATTGCTGTTTATTAGATTTGTTTTCACAGTGTTTTTATGAATTTGTAGATGATACGATACTGGGAATTTAGTCAACTGGGCGTAGTCCCAAAAATATAAAAAGTTCTTGACTTGTGCTACCAAAACATCTTACAACTGAGCTAGTAAAAGCCTGTAGATTCTTGGGTATAAATAACTTTAACATAGTGTTCTTTTTGGCACAACAATATTGGCAGCCAAGTAGCCGCAAGAAGTAGAGCTGTACGATGTATCATTCAGAAGAGCGCTGAGTATCGATATAATATGTTCCTATACACGACCCAAGCCAATATTTTTTTTGTTTGACAAAGCAGCAAACAAGTAACCGTTGGGGGAAAAAAATGTAGCAGAATTTTTCCAACATTTAACCTTTAATGGGGGGTATCACTGTATACGAGCACATAGTTCAGAAATTGTCAGAGGCTCTGACGTTGGTCGACCTTTAGCCATGGACGATAAGTAAAAAAACAGTTTGTTTGGCCCAAGCCTATTCATTTCATTTTTTTCCTTAGGATTTAAATGGAAGTAACATAAATCCGTAGGGCTCCAGAAATTCAAGAGCACAAATGATGCAATTCAAGAAGATGCCATTTTGTGCCATTTCTTCCAGGAATATGAACCTGCCTTCCTATCGTGATTCCATTTTACAAGCAGAAAAAAGAATTTCCAGACAGAATTAGGAGACAGTAAGACAGTGAAAGCCTTAAATTGTAGTTAGGACCAGCATTACTGAGTAGCTATAAAGCTGATGAGGAACTGGGCTTACAGTCCTACAATGAATATATAAAATGCATGTCCATACTGGCTAGTTCTTCCAATCACTATGTATGATGTGATTGGTATTGCATGAAACATGGCTAAATCATTCACATGACTGGGCAGTACATTTGGAAGGATACTCATTATGTAGACATGACAGAGTTAATAAGAAAGCACTGAGAGTATACTAAACAAGAATTGAGACTAAATCTAAAAGATAAAATAGATATCGGTATAAATGATAAGACAAAAACAATATGAGTGGAGCTATGTACAGGAATCAAATATGTGTAGGTGTCTGTCATAAGCCACCAAATACTAGTGGGGAGGAGGAAATTCACTTCCATATGCTGTTGGCAAAGGCTGCAGGTATGATGTTCTGTTATGGGGGATTTCAATTAACCTAACATAGTTTAATGGAACTGCCAGCACCTCAAAAGGTATCAAGTTCTTAAATATTTTATATGAGTATTGTGTTTTAGAGATTGTAGAAGTTCCTACTAGATCTGGTAATATGTAAAAACCATGAGCTCATTATGGAGATGATGGTAATGGGAAGCTTAGGGAATAGTGTTCATGAGATAGTGTCTGTATGGGTGATGGTAAATCTACATTTACAATGGCGGTAGCGTTAGTTAAAGGAGCGGGTTTACAAAATAGCAATACTACGTCTTTATAAATATGGCCCATAGTTTTGGTTGATTAATGGATTCTTTCGGATTGCCATTTTTTTTTAGCTTGGATCAACTGTTAGGTAGGGTTAAAGAGTAGGGTAAAACGGTTGGACTAGATGGACATTTGTCTTCAACCTTCTTCATTTTACTTATTTGTTGAGGCCTCTTGACTTTTTGCTCTGACACTCAACCCACTGCCCCAAATAGAGCCACCTTAGAACAAGGACTCGTATTAAGACCTTTAAGCTAAACTAACTAACTTACTACAAACTACTAAGAAATAACAGAACAATATTACAGGGGTATCGTTAATATTTGAATCCTTAAGGCCAGAGGTGACATATGACATAAACTCAATGTGACATCTTTTCTTTTTTTTTAAGCAATCCTATTGCATGTTCTCCTACCTTGATTGTTGATTGGTATATTAACGGATGTAAAATTAAACAGTATTTATCCTTCCTGAGGAATTGGAAAAGTTCAGGCTCGTAAAGAGCACGTCCACCCTTAAAACCAAAAAACTGGTGACTTCCTCTTGAATGTCCAAAATCATTTTTTACAATAAGAAAGGTAAAAGTGTGGCGCTGTCTTTAAGTCGATGTGGTAATAGCAGGATAGCGGACAATATTACAGTATCACCTCCTCTGTCTATACTTGTCCGCAATACATTATCATCATAAGAGGCATATTTATAAAGATGTGGTATCTTAAATCAGTGATACAACACTGTACCGATCGTTTTATTTCGCAGTCACTAAATAAACATCAGTGTCTATATTTTAAACAGACAGCCATCATCCTAGCATAACCACATCGCTATTGTCGAACAATACTCGTTATCGTAGAATTACAAATAATTATCATAAAATAATGTGCAGCACTGTAAATAATGTACCATATTTACTGCTCTTAAAACAGTCGCTAATATATATCAACGTTCGCTAATATACAGTAAATTAGCAGTTGGAAAATACCGCACCATAGACTTCCTTACCCGGCTTTATAAATTCAGCCATAAAAACACCAGGACCTGTGTCCCCAGAACATTCCAAAAGCTAACAGCCTACGTTGGTCTGGTTTCATATTTCCTGTGTTCTTTTGTGACAAATATTAAACAACTGTATTTGTTTTGCAGAGTTTAAAGACCTCATTGTTGGGTTTTATCAAGACAGTAGCACATTCCCCATCATGGCAGCCACCCAGTAAGTTCTGTAAAAAAAACCTCTGTCGTAAATAAAGAAAACAGGAAAACAGTGATACGTTGTGGAGGAGGCCTGTGCTTAGATTAAACATATCGGGTTTTCTTCTAAGATGTAGGGCATGTAAACTCCCTTAGATCTCACACAGTGTTGCCTGAACGTTCCAACGTGGGTTACGACCAAGACATTATGTCAGATTATGACAGATTAATTTTATTCAAACAAGAAAAAGTACATTTTCTTTTATATCTTTCGTTCAGCCTGGGCAGGATAAACTATTTCTGGACGGAAGGTGCTTCCCAGTAAATACGTATTATTGTGTCTTGAGTGGTGGGTTCTGGAACCCAGTCAGCCAGAAAAAAAATGAAAGGAAATGGAAAATACGCAGAAAGGGGGAGAGAGGAATAGGGGAAATGTAATGAAGAGAAGATAAAAGAGTTGGATAGGGATGGTCAAGGGAGCAATAGCAAATCTCGACTTCTTAACGAGTTCCCCATAAGGCACCACAAGCAAGTCTAGACTCTGTTGACTCACAGAAACAACAATCCCCTCTCGGTTTCAGAAATACCATTTACTTCAACCACCCAACCTGTGCACTTTGTTTCCTAAAATATTACAGGCCCAACTGAACATGTTGGACAATAATAATTCTAAATGTAAAAAGCCAGCGGCCAACAGCCACTGTAGCTGTAGGTTCGTTATCAGAAATTGTTGTTAATTACCTTTACAAATATGGCCCAGTATATACCCTACTGTAAATGATAGGGATATCAGAAGATAATTCCTAATCCACTTACTGTAAATGTCCTGTAAAATTGCAAAGGTTTAGCAAAATTGGTCTGGAAAAGTTGATTTCCAATATCTATCTTTTTAAAAACTTATTTTGGGAAATGTTTCCACCACCCATAGTTATATGTTCATTCTTAATACAGGATACATGATATAAATAAAGTGATGGCACTCTGTGTGGTGCTACTGGGATAGCTACTGTACTTATTCTAGATGGTCCAATTAGGTCCACCCTAATACCATTGTACACCAATGCTCCTCTTTGACTGCACCTCTTTCTAAGGCTGGGTACACACGTTCTGATATTTTGGGCCAATCAACCACCATAAACGAGATTTCAATCAATCACGCGATCTTTGACATTTTATCTTTTAGGTTTGCTCTTGAATAAACTCCATTCAAACTGATGAAATGTATAAAAGTGAAATCCTCCATCTAACGCCCAATGACAGCAGAAAGTTGTAAAGTTCCCCTTAAAACCTTGCCGGAATCCTGTTCCTTCTTTCCTCCCTTCAAATACTGGAAACAATGTCCAAATCTCTCTCTGATGTTCCCATAATTGCAGTGATGAGCTTCCTAATGAGGTGTGGCAATGACAACTTGTGTCCAAAGGGCTTATACTTGTTTACTGAGCTAAATACAGATGTGTGAAAGGGACTCCTGCCAAATAAATTATATTTGGTAATATATGTTGATTCACTTAAAACCTTTGCTAAATTTCCCCCTTTGCCTTAAATGGGTGGAGAAATGGATTCTGCCATTACATGACATTTCATCATATGGACAATTGTGAAGGTTGGAGGGGATGTTAATGTACTTGTGCAACAAGGGCTCTCATTGGGTGCAACCATGTGTTACCTAGACATGTGTTCCTATATCTCCCAGGCAATTCTTGCTCCAGTCTGTTGGCTTCCTGGTTTGTTTAGTAGTAGAGAATTGTACCGTGTAGCCATAGATGAAAGTGAAGACATCTTGGATATAAAATAATACCTTTTATTGGCTATAAACTAAAATGATTGAAAATGCAAGCTTTCCAATCACTAGGCTTCTTTCTCAGGCATAGTTTGTTTACAATAACCTGTCTAAACTTTTCCACTTGTCAATCAGTCCTATCTGCTGAGTATGGTGGCTTGGTGGTTAGAACTGATCTCTTAGCTCCTGTAAGGTTGGTTCCCTCTGTGCTTGGGTGGGTTTCCTTCAGGCACTCCAGGTTCCCTCCACGTTCATTAAAACATACAGTTGTGAGAGATAGGGTGATTATCTCAGGGGTGTTTAACATGCTGCCATCCCGGTGTTTGCCCCTGATTGTAAGCTCTTTGAGGCTAATATACGCGTTTTCTGTGGGGTTTTTTACACAGCAAATAACCATCATTAAAGTCACCAATACTCAACCCTGGTGCAAAATGAATGAAAAGTGGGAAAGCTTTTGCAGCTCTTTGTAAATTCCTGTCTTTTGTTCACATGAATTTGTGGATACTGGGGGGGTGGGGCCACATGATTTTTTTACTTCATTCCATGTTGACCTATTCCCCACTTTTATAAAGGCAAGGGACTACTTAATGTTGTCTCCCCAATACCATTAATATTGCTCAGTCTATAGGGCCCTCTGCAAGATTCCAATCTATGAGTTTGTGTTTAAATATTATTATAGCACCTTGTGTACACTCAAAGAAGATGCCTAGAGTGTTTCCTCCTTAATCATATGCTTGTACCATGTACTATTATGTTATTAACAAATACATCATATGGCAATGCTAAGATATAACATACATTTGGATTCCAGAGAAAGAGACTGGGATATCCAAATAGTTTTTTTGTCTAATGTCCTTTTCTTATCGGGGTGCGCAAATTAAGCAGTTCTAGTACGCATTTTCCATTTAATAATGACCTCCACTGGCGAAACATAGACGCCAATAAAATATAACAAGGATGTTGGTGCTAGAAACTACTGGCCCCATAGCAAAAGTTTTGATGGGCAACCCCATGAAGAAAAAAATTAACTTCCTATCTGGGACTGATGGAATTACTGGCAAAATGTAACTGATAAACTAGCTGGAGAACTGACACTGATGGACTGGCTGGCAAAATTTAACTGATAAACTAGTTGGAGAACTGACACTGATGGACTGGCTGGCAAAATGTAACTGATAAACTAGCTGGAAAACTGACACTGATGGACTGGCTGGCAAAATGTAACTGATAAACTAGCAAAAGGCACGGGAAAGTTTCTAAACTAAAAATATTGAGAATTACTGGTATTAATAATAATACTGTAGTTCGGTTGGTACATGGGATCTATATAATATTGGAGATACTACTGGATTAATCACTATCTGTATTCTGCCCGTATGTACAGGGATACATATAATTGAGAATTACTGTCATATAAGTCATATACTGTAGTTCTGGTTGGTACCGATGTTGAGGTTGGACTATATACAATTGAGAATTACTGGTATATATACATAATACTGTAGTTCTGGTTGATACATGGGATACGTTATAATATTGGAGATTACTGTATTAATACATATACTGTAGTTCTGGTTGCGTATCAGGGATAACATTATATACATATGAGAATTACTGGATTAATACATGTACTTAGTTCGGTGTGTAATGGATACTATATATATTGTAGACCATTACTGTATTAATACTGATACGTGTAGTTCTGGTTTGGGTACGGATCCTAATAATATTGGAATACTGGTATTAATACATTATACCTGCGTATCTGGTTGGTACACAGGAGAATATATAACTATTGAGAATTACTGGTATTAACTCATATACTGTAGTTCTGGTTGGTACGGGGAATACATATATATTGAGAATGGTATTAACTACATATCTGTGAGTTCTGGGTTTGACGGGATACTATAAATATTGAGAATTACTGGATTAATACATATACTGTAGTAGTATATGGTTGGTACGGCGGGATACAGTAATATTGAGAATTCTGGTATTTAATACATATACTGTAGTTTGGTTGGTACAGGATACATATTAATATTGAGAATTACTAGTATTAAATGTACTGTAGTTCTGGTTGGTACAGGGCTACTATATAAATTGAGAATTACTGGTATTAATACATATCTATGTAGTTCTGGTTGTGTACAGGGATACTATAAATATTGAGAAATTACTGGTATTATACATATACTGTTAGTGCTATTGTACAGGATACTATAAATTGAGATACTGTATTAATCAATACTGTAGTTCTGGTTGGTACAGGGATACTATATACATGAGAATTTAACTGGTATTAATACATATACTGTATTTCTGGTGGTACAGGGCTACTATATACACTATTGAGAATTACTGGTATTAATACATATACTGTAGTTCTGGTTGGGTACGGGATACTATATACATTGAGAATTACTGGTAGTATAATACATATACTGTAGTTCTGGTTGGTACAGGGATACTATATAAATGAGAATTACTGGTATTAATACATATACTGTAGTTTGGTTGGTCAGGGATACTATATAAAATTGAGAATTACTGGTATTAAGACATAGATGTAGTTCTGGTTGGTCAGGAGGATCTTATTATGAATAGAATATATATGTATCGGTTGACGGGGATACATATATATTGAGAATTACTGGTATAATACATATACTGTAGTTCTGTTGGTACAGGATACTATATAAATTGTAGAATTACTGGTATTAATACATATACTGTTAGTTCTGGTTGGTACAGGGTATTATAACATTGAGAAATTACTGGTATTAATACATATTACTTGTTAGTCTGGTTGTACAGGGATACTATATAATATTGAGAATTACTGGTATTAATACATATACTAAAGTTCTGGTTGGTACAAGGATACTATATAATATTGAGAATTACTGGTATTAATACATATACTGTAGTTCTGGGTGGTACAAGGATACTATATAATATTGAGAATTACTGGTATTAATAGATATACTGTAGTTCTGGTGGTACAGGGATACTATATAATATGGAGATTACTGGTATAATACATTACTGTAGTTCTATTTGGTACAGGATACTATATAATATTGGAGAATTACTGGTATTAATACAATACTATAGTTCTGGTTGGTACAAGGATACTAATAATATGTGAGAAGTATGGTATTAATACATATACTGTAGTTTGGGTGTACAAAGGATACTAATAATATGAGAATTAATGGTATTAATAGAATACTGTAGTTCTGGGTGGTACGGGTAATATATTATATGGAGAATACTGGTATTAATACATATAATGTAGTTCTGGTTGGACAGGGGATACTAATAATATTGAGGAATTATGGTATTATACATATACTGTAGTTCTGGGGGAGTGGTACAGGATACTATATAATTGAGAATTACTGGTATTAATAGATATACTGTAGTTTGGGTGGTAACAGGGATACTATATAATATGGAGAAATTACTGGTATTATACATATACTGTAGTTTGGTTGGTACAGGGATACTATATAATATTGAGAATACTGGTATTAATAATATACTTAGTTCTGGTTGGTACGGGATACTTAATATTGAGAATTACTGGTATTAATACATATACTGTATAGTTCTGGATGGTACGGATTTAAATTAAATTACTGGTATTAAACATATACTGTAGTTCTGGTGTGGTACAGGATACTATATATATTGAGAATACTGTATTAATAATATACTGTAGTTCTGGGTGGTACGGGAATATATACATATTGAGAATACTGGTATAATACATATATTATGAGTTCTGGTGGTACAGGATACTATATAATATTGAGAAATTACTGGTATAATACATATACGTAGTTCTGGTTGGTAAGGGATACTATATATATTGAGAATTACTGGTATTAATACATATACTGTAGTTCGGTTGGTACGGGGGGGATACTATATTAATATTGAGAATTACTGTAGTAATACATATAACTGTAGTTCTGGTTGGTACAGGGATACTATATAACATTGAGAATTATGGTATTAATACATATACTGTAGTAGTCTGGTTGACAGGGATACTATATAAATTGAGAATTACTGGTATTAATACATATACTGTAGTTCTGGTTGGTACAGGGATACTATATAAATGAGAATTACTGGTTATTAATATATACTGTAGTTCTGGTTGGGACAGGGGTACTATATAATATGAAGAATTACTGGTATTAATACATATACTGTAGTTCTGGTTGGTACAGGGATACTATATAACATTGAGAATTACTGGTATTAATACATATTACTGTAGTTTGGTTGGTACAGGGATACTATATAACATTGAGAATTACGGTATTAATACATATACTGTAGTTCTGGTTGGAGGGATACTATATAATATTGAGAATTACTGGTATTAATACATATTACTAGTTCTGGTTGGTACAAGGATACTATATATATTGAGAATTACTGGTATAATACATATACTGTAGTCTGGGTGGTACAAGGATACTATATAATATTGAGAATTACTGGTATTAATAGATATACTGTAGTTCTGGTGGGTACAGGGATACTATATAATAGGAGAATTACTGGTATTAATACATATGCGTAGTTGGTTGGTACAGGGATACTATATAATATTGAGAATTAACTGGTATAATACATATACTGTAGTTCTGGGTGGTACAAGGATACTATATAATATTGAGAAATTACTGGTATTAATAGATATACGGTAGTTCTGGTTGGTACAGGGATACTATATAATATGGAATTACGGTATTAATACATATTGTAGTTCTGGTTGGTACAGGGATACTATATAACTATTGAGATTACTGGTATTAATACATATACTTAGTTCTGGTTGGTACGGGGATACTATATATTGAGAAATTACTGGTATTAATACATATACTGTAGTTTGGTGGTACGGGAATGACTATATAATATGAGAATTACTGGTAAATACATATACTGTAGTTCTGGTTGGTACAGGGATACATATACTATTGAAATTACTGGTAGTAATACATATACTGTAGTTCTGGTTGGGTAACGGGGATACTATATAATATTGAGATTATGGTATTAATACATATACGTAGTTCTGGTTGGTACAGGGATAACTATATAATATTGAGAATTTACTGGATTAATTATATTACTGTAGTTCTGGTTGGTAAGGGATACTATATATATTGAGAATAACTGGATTAATACATACTGTAGTTCTGGTTGGTACAGGGATACATATATAAATGAGAATGTATTGGTATTAATACATATACTGTAGTTCTGGTTGGGTACAGGGATACATATATACTATTTGAGAATTACTGGTATTAATACATATACGTAGTTCTGGTTGGTACAGGGGGATACTATTATAATATGAGAATTACTGGTATTTAATACATATACTGTAGTTTGGTTGGTCGGGGATACTATAATATTGAGAATTCTGGGATTAATACATATACTGTAGTTCTGGGTGGTACAAGGATACTATATAATATTGAGGAATTACTGGTATTAATAATATACTGTAGTTTGGTTGGTACAGGGGATACTATATAATATGGAGGAATTACTGGGTATTAATACATATACTGTAGTTGGGTGGTACAGGGATACTATATAATATGAGAAATTATGGTATTAATACATATATAAGTTCTGGTGGTACGGGGATTGATTTATTACTTTATATATTGAGAATTAATGGTATTAATACATATACTGTAGTTTGGTGGTACAGGGGAAACTTATAACTATTGAGGATTACTGGTATTATACATATACTGTAGTTCGGTTGTTGTACAGGGATACTATATACTATTGAGGAATTACTGGTATAATACATATACTGTAGTTGGTTGGTACGGGGATACTATATAATATTGAGGAATTTACTGGTATAATACATATTACTGTAGTTTGGTTGGTAAAGGATAACAATTATTAAATTGAGAATTATGGTATTAATACATATACTGTAGTTTGGTTGGTACAGGAGATAATAATATTGAGAATTACTGATTAATACATTACGTAGTTCTGGTTGGTACAGGGATACTATATAATATTGAGAATTACTGGTATTAATACATATACTGTAGTTTGGTTGGTACGGGATATATATATACTATTGAGATTACTGGGTATTAATACATATACTGTAGTTCTGGTTGGTACAGGGATACTATATAACATTGAGAATTACTGGTATTAATACATATACTTAGTTCTGGTTGGTACGGGTATATAATACATGAGAATTACTGGAATTAATACTATTACTGTAGTTCTGGTTGGTACGGGGATACTAATAATATTGAGAATACTGGTATAATACATATACTGTAGTTCTGGTTGGTACAGGGATACTATATAACATTGAGAATTACTGGGTATTAATACATATACTGTAGTTTGGTTTGTACAGGGCATACTATATAATATTGAGAATACTGGTATTAATACATTACTGTAGTTCTGGTTGGTACGGGATACTATAATATGAGGAATTACTGGTTATTAATACAAGGTACTGTAGTTCTGGTTGGTACAGGGGATACTTATACATTGAGAATTACTGGGTTATAATACATATACTGTAGTTCTGGTGGTACCAGGGTACTATATCTAACTTGAGAATTACTGGTATTAATACATATACTGTAGTTTGGTTGGTACAGGGATACTATATAAACATGAGAATTACTGGTATGAATACTGATGTAGTACTGGTTGGTACAGGGATACTATTAAATATTGAGAATTACTGGTATTAATACATATACTGTAGTTCTGGGTTGGTACGGGTGTACTATATAATAGTGAAGAATATATGGTATGAATACATATACTGTAGTTCTGGTGTACAGGGATTACTATATTAACATTGAGAATTACTGGTATTAATACATGACGTAGTTCTGGTTGTACGGGGATACTATATAATATTGAGAATTACTGGTATTAATAACATATACTGTAGTTCTGGTTGGTACGGGGATACTATATAATATTGAGAATTACTGGATTAAATACATTATACTGTAGTTTGGTTGGTACAGGGATACTATATAAGATGGAGAAATTCTGGTATTAATTACATATTACTGTAGTTCTGGTTGGTAACGGGGGATACTATATAATATGGAGATACATGGTATTAATAATATACTGTAGTTCTGGTTTGGTACAGGGATACTATATAATATTGAGAATACTGGTATTAATACATATACTATAGTTCGGTTGGGGGGATACAAGGATACTATTATATTGAGAATTACTGGTATTAATACATATACTGTAGTTCTGGGTGGTTACAAGGATACGATATAATATGAGAATTACTGGTATTAATAGATATACTGTAGTCTGGTTTGGTACAGGGATACTATATAATACTGGAGAATACTGGTATTATACATATACTTAGTTCTGGTTGGTACAGGATACTATATAATATGAGAATTACTGGTATTAATACATATACTGAGTTCTGGTGGTACAAGGATACTATATATATTGAGATTACTGGTATTAATAGATATACTAGAGTTCTGGTTGGTACAGGGATACTATATAATATGGGAATTTATGGTATTTAATACATATACTGTAGTTCTGGTTGGTACAGGATACTATATAATATTGAGAATTACTGGTATTAATACATATACTGATAGTTCTGGTTGGATAGGGGATACTATATAAATGAGAATTACTGGTATTAATAAATATACTGTAGTTCTGGTTGGTACGGGAATACTATATAATATTGAGAATACTGGTATTAATACATATACTGTAGTTCTGTTGGTACAGGGATACTATAACTATTGAGAATTATGGTATTATACATATACTGTAGTTCTGGTTGGTACAGGGAGTACTAGATATATTGAGAATTATGGTATTATAATATGTTCTGTAGTTCTGGTGGGTACAGGGATACTATATATATTGAGAATTACTGGTATTAATACATATACTGTAGTTCTGGGTGGTAAGGGATACTATATAATTGAGAATTTACTGGATAGTAAACATATACTGTAGTTCTGGTGGTACAAGGATACTATATAATATTGAGAATTAAGGTATTATAGATTACTGGTGTTTGGTTGTACAGGGATACTATATAATATGGAGAATTACTGGTATTAATACATATACTGTAGTTCTGGTTGGTTACAGGGGATACATATAATATTGAGAATTACTGGTATTAATAACATATACTATAGTTCTGGTTGGTACAGGGGATAACTATATAATATGAGAATTACTGTATTAATACAAACTGTAGTTCTGGATGGTACGGGAATACTATATAATATGAGAATTACTGGTATTAATACATACTATGTAGTTCTGGTGGTACAGGGGATACTATATACTATGAGAATTAATGGTATTAATAAATATACTGTAGTTCTGGTTGGTACGGGATACTATATTAATATTGAGAATACTGGTATTAATACCATATACGTAGTTCTGGTTGGTACAGGGATTACTATATAACATTGAGAATTACTTATTAATACATATACTGTAGGTCTGGTTGGTACAGGGATAATATAATATTGAGAATTCTGGTATTAATACATATACTGTAGTTCTGGTTGGTACAGGGATACTATATAACATGAGAATTATGGTATTAATACATATATACTGTAGTTCTGGTGGTACAGGGATACTAATATATACATGAGAATTACTGGTATTAATACATATACTGTAGTTTGGTTGGTATAGGGTTACTATATAATATTGAGAATTACTGGTATTAATACATATATGTAGTTCTGGTTGGTTAAGGTGATGTACTGATACTATATATATTGAGAATTTCTGGGAATTAAACATATACTGTAGTTCTGGGTGGTACAAGGATACTATATAATATTGAGAATTACTGGTATAATAGAATACTGTATGTGTCTGGTTGGTTACAGGGAACTAATTATATGGAGAATTATGGATTAATACATATACTGTAGTTCTGGGTGGTACAGGATACTATATAATATTGAGAATACTGGTATTAATACATATACGATAGTTCTGGTTGGTACGGGGATACTATTATAATATTGAGAATTACTGGTATTAATACATATACTGTAGTCTGGATGGTACGGGAAATACTATATAATATTGAGAATTACTGGTATTAATACATATACTGTAGTTCGGTTGGTACGGGGATACTATATACTATTGAGGAATTACTGGTATTAATACATATACTGTAGTTTGGTTGGTACGGGGATACTATATAATATGAGAATTACTGGTATATTACATATACTGTAGTTCTGGTTGGTACAGGGATACTATATAACCTTTGAGAATTACTGGTATTAATTACATATAACTGTAGGTCTGGTTGGTACAGGGATACTATATAATATTGAGAAATACTGGTATTAATACATATAATGTGTTCTGGTTGGTACAGGGATACTATATACTATGAGGAATTACTGGTATTAATACATATACTGTAGTTCTGGTTGGTACAGGGATACTATATAATATGAGAATTACTGGTATTAATACATATACTGTAGTTCTGGTTGGTACAGGGATACTATATAATATGAGAATTACTGGGTATTGAATACATATACTGTAGTCTGGTTGGTACGGGGATACTATATAATATTGAGAATTAGCGGATTAATACATATACTGTAGTTCTGGTTGGTACGGGGATATATATAATATTGAGAATTATGTGGTATTAATACATATACTGTCAGTTCTGGTGGTACGGGGATACTATATAATATTAGAATACTGGTTATTAATACTTATGTAGTTTTCTGGTTGGTACAGGGATATATATAATATGAGAATTACTGGTATAATACATTACTGTAGTTTGGTGGTACAGGGATTACTATATAATATTGAGAAATTACTGGTATTAATACATATACTGTAGTTCTGGTTGGTTACAGGGATACTATATACTATTGAGAATTACTGGTATTAATACATATACTTTGTAGTGGTTGGTACGGGGACGATATAATATGAGAATTACTGGTATTTAATACATATACTGTAGTTCTGGTTGGTACAGGGATACTATAATATTAGAATTTGGTATAATACATATACTTAGTTCTGGTTGGACAGGGATACTATATAATATTGTGAATTACTGTATTAATACATATCTGTAGTTCTGGTTGGTACAGGGATACTATATACTATTGAGAATTACTGGTATTAATACATATACTGTAGTTCTGGTTGGTACAGGGATACTATACTATTGAGAATTACTGGTATAATATATATTACTGTAGTTCTGGTGGTACGGGGATACTATATAATATTGAGAATTACTGGTATTAATACATATACTGTAGTTCTGGTTGGTACAGGGATACTATATAATATTGAGAATTTGGTATTAATACATATACTGTAGTTCTGGTTGGTACAGGGATACTATATAATATTGTGAATTACTGGTATTAATACATATACTGTAGTTCTGGTTGGTACAGGGATACTATATACTATTGAGAATTACTGGTATTAATACAGATCTGGTTGATCTAAGGATACTTTCCGATTGCCGTTTGGAATTTCCCCACATTTTTAGCTAGGGTTTTTTACCTTCTCTTGGATCAAGTGTTAGGTAGGGTTAAAAAAAAAAAAGAGGGTGGATAGGTTGGACTTGATGGACGTATGTCTTTATTCAACCTCAATTACTATGTTACTATGAACGGCTATGCCAGCCTTTATCTTGGTTAACACTGCGCCGGTGTTTAAATGTAACCTCAGGTGGTAGATTCTTTAGCCTGAGCTCAATCCAAAGAAATGAAATACAGTAGTTTTCATTGCTTCTTTAAAGTATTAAAATCCTAGGGTGGAAGATATTTGGGGCCTATCAGCAGATCATCCTCGTGTATTCAGTGTTATCCAGTGTATGTACAATGAATTATTATAAAATGAAAATAGATTATACACACACTCGCATTTCATTCAGGAAATGTAAGATATCGTCACAATAAACAAGAGCAACATATATTTGAAAACAAAACAAACAAAAAGTAAATAAATAACAACCAATAAGCAATAGAATACGCTCCTTTCTCTGTAATACTAGCAACCCCCCGATTCTTTAAAGAATCGTTCAACCCTTCATTTAAAGACCCTCCACCTCATTCCCTTCTCTCTCTGTCTCTCCCCCTTCTCTTTCTTCTCCCTCCTCTCTCACTCCTCTCACTCTGCCCCCTCCGGCTCAGTTGTGTCCTGCGTCATCAATCCTCCTACCCACTTTGTAATGGGCGTGCGCTCCACGGGTTGGGATTTTGCGATCGCATGTCGGTTGCATGAAGATCGGGAGAAGGGGTTCCGGGGATCGAACGTACGCCGCGTGAGCGCTCAGTTGGGTAAGTAATATCGGGTATAGTATGGCACCTAACTCCTGATGTCATCTTTCCCTATGACAACCTCTCTTTAAAACCATTGTGCGGAAGCAGGGAAGGGGTCCCACCATAGATTGTTGGGGCACAATGACTCCTGGCCCAGGCTGGTTTTGGTAAGTACAAATACACTTACTGAAGTTTGCATTTACTGACCCATAAGGTTTTACTAATAAAGTATAATTTATTCTACAACCATTATACAAAATATTAAAAGGACTGTAAAAAATAGAATTGTACAAACAAAAGAAAGAAAAAACACTAACCGGAAAAAAATATTAAAGGGTAACTGTGGTCCAAAAACGACTTGGTAAATTGACAGGAATTGCTTTCCTGGGTATTTGCAATTTACTTTAATTATTTTTTTTTACATAATTTGAAGATATTTACATTTGTATGTGTGATATGGTGGTAGCAGCATCCCCAGCATCTTCTCTGTGTCTCTTCCTCCTCTTGGGCCCCATGGCCCCTCCCCTTGCAGTCCCTTGAAATCCCCGTGGCCCCTTCCACTCTCCTTATCACTGTAACTCAACCCCTTACTGGTTCTTCTGCTTTCTCCTGCACTGAGCATGTGCCAACCGCAGATTATATGGAGGAACTTGTATTAGTGACCGCAGATTCAGAACTCCCACCCCTAACTTTCTAATGAGTGATTTCTTCATATCTTTTGCTGTAAAGCACATAGAGAGGTGGTTGATGGCTCATTTCAAAGGTAGGACCTTTAAATGTGTTTGGAGACCAAAGTACCCTTTAAATGGAAATTATACCTATCTCCCTTAAATTACCCCCTCCCTTAAAAATACTTAGGGAGAGGACCTAAACCATGGCCCTGTCTGGTCCTGGTCCCTCCCATTGTCAGGACTAATTAGGACTGGCCAATAAGAAGACAAGCGGTTTAGGAGCATTTCACTCTCCTTTAATGTTATGCATAGAATCTAATACGGTCTGGTCAAGTCAGAGCTTTACCAATAAGAAACCTAAATAGCTTCCTAAGCTTTCTAGCTGCCTTTTCTACAATAAGAAACCTTCTAATATTAGAAATTGGCCAAACTTGGACTGTTGTTTTCACACACGATGGCACATTCTGTCATCAAATACATACATCACATTGCTAGAATTGGGGCCAAAATAACCATTTCACTGAGCTGCCTTCTATCTGTGGTTTTTAACGATTGTTTGGATAACGGTGGGAGGAAGATATTTTTGCTTCTGTAATTATGACTTTTGTGCAGCATATAATGTTTCATTTTTTTTTATTCCCCAGCATTTCCTCCTTGTATTGTCAGGTTCCCGATGATTGAAATCAACAGTCATGGAACTTGGCTTTCATTCAGCATTCCGTATCACTGCACGTCCAACTCATTCCTTAGGAGACAGACTAACATAAACTCTGTTTAAAAATGTTGTTTCTTAACAATATCAGTTGACATTGTCATGCCCACGTGTCATATTGAGGGCCTATTTCCGTATCTACAACTACATCCCGGATTGGACAGGCTTGTGTGAATGGGCATGGCTAAAGGTAGAGTTAGTGTGGTCCAGCGAAATCAGCTCGCCTTGTAAGGGATTGGTTGTATAGATGCCCTCTCTTGATTGTGGGAGCTAACATATGACCAATCAAAACTTTCCGTCAGAAATGACTTATCCAGTGACTGTATGTTTCTAAGGAATAAACAAGAAGATTCTTGTTATCAAACCAACAGGATTTCATTTGTCAATTTCAACATCCGTGTTTTATGTAAGAGCAGCGAGTCCTATTCACATAAGACAAGTTGCTTTTAATTGACCCTGAATTCTCCAACTCTGTGAAATCTTACAACAAGATGCTACAAGTTCCTATACTTACCCCCACACCTCCATTCATTACAGCCTCTTCTCTATTCGCCTCCATTTTAGGTGAGAGGATCATTGGAAATATTCCCGTATTCCAGACAGATTAGAATTGGAAATGAAAGTTTCGCCAGCCGTGTTCTCTTCAACAATCCTCTCTCAGAAATGGCAACAATTCTGGAAGACAAATGCATGAACTTTTGAGCCTTTGGGACTTGATTGAAGAGGTTTAACAATTTCCATTTGCTTTATATATCCAGAGGCTACACCATAGTGGATATTTAACACAACAGGATGATTTGTTGGCCACCTTTTGGGTATCGTCTGCTGATGGAGTGATACTTTCGGGCCACCTTCTCAGTTGTTGCCAGGGATAAACCAATACGCTAGTTCGGAAATGTCAGCAGGGTTCCGCCATGTGCAGGATGTTGATGATGCACGGAACTAAGTTAAATTCATCTATCATCAGTAATAAAGGCAGACATTAGTTAAAGGGCCGGCAAAAATATTTCCTAAACACCAACATCCTTATCCATCGACAAAAGAAACCCCACTCATAACACAAGGTCTCCAGAGCGCAGTGCACACCTCCTGTAGTTTATAGAGGAAGATTAAACTTGGGGCCCTGTGTTAGTCTATTTGGCCCACAACATTGGGAGTATGTTGCAATATATATATGGAAACAGGGATATAACCACCAGGAGAGAAGCCCCTGTAGTAGGCTAAATCATCCCTGTAGGGCTAAATCATCCCTCCCCCTCAGATACACCCTCAAAAGCCACTGTAAATAATGCAGGGAGGTGGTTCCAATCACAGTTTTCCTGGGGGGAATGGTGTTGGTTGCTATGCCATCTCCGAAAAAAACCAAAGTAGAATAATAATTGACCAAATTATTGGTCAGAGCTATCAGGGTTTATACTATAACATATCTTACGATTCCCCTTTCTCCGTGTTAATATTTCCTAACTAGACATGGTTTATTTTTTCCACACGATTTCTGGGTTTCTGGGAGAAAAGACCTGGAATAGATTCCCATCGACGGAAAGGATTTCAGAAGCTACAGAGAATCACTGCGGTCTGACTTCTCCGTGGACCCTGACAAACCACAAACCATCCCTCAGTGGACAAAGGAACAGAATTTGTGTCAGAGGCCCAGTCGCTATGTTTCCCTTTGGTTGCCTTGCAGCTGACAAACAGAAAATAAAACCCTTTCCAAGAACATTTAAAGGATCTGTTCATATCTACAAGGTTCACAATGTTCTGTTAATTATTGTTGCCCTTTGCACCTTTGGTAGAAGAGAAACAGTATAGGGGGGGTCATTGGTCCTAATTATCATAGTGATAATTAGGACCAATGCAGATATTCATCCTTAAGGGGAAGTTCAGTTCCATTGGAAGACCATTAACTGACTGAAATCGTTGTAGTGGGCGATTCGTTGAATTTGCTTGACTGGTGTCATTCATGCACCATTTGGACAATGTACAGTATAGAAGATAGTGATAGATTATTGTATAGTTAGAGTATAGTGATCAGTAGTAGTATAGTAGGCTGTATGGATGAGATTCCGTATAGTATAGTATAGTATAGTATAGTATAGTATAGTATAGATATAGTATTGAAGTATAGTTAGTTTATAGTATAGTATTGATAGTATAGTATAGTATGAAGATAGTAGTAATGAGTATAGTATAGTATGTATAGGATAGTATGTATAGTATGGTATGTATAGTTGTAGTATAGATATTAGATATAGTATGTTATAGTATGAGTATAGTATTATAGGAATAGTATAGTATAGTATAGTAGTGTATAGTATAGTACAGTCAGTATAGTATAGTGTAGTAATATAGTACAGTTAGTAGTAAGTATAGTATAGTATAGTATAGTAGTAGTAGTATAGTTAGATAATAGTATAGTATTTGAGTTGAATAAAGACATATGTCCATCCAGTCCAACCCATCTAGCAATATCTCATTACCTGCCTAACTGTTAGTTTAGTATAGTGATAGTATTGTTATAGTATAGTACAGTACAGTTATAGTATAGTGTAGTATAGTACTAGTACAGAGTATAGTACAGTATAGTATAGTATAGTATAGTACAGTATAGTATAGTATAGTATAGTATAGTATTTGAGGTTGAATAAAGACATACGCCATCCAGTACAACCCATCTAACAATATCCTCATTTCCTGCCTAACTGTGATCCAGAGGAAGGCAAAAAAACCCCACCAAATTTATGAAGGGGGAAAAAATTCCTTCCGACTCAAGTGGCAATCGGAAATTTCCCTGGATCAACTCTACTTTATGTATCAATACCAGTAACTTGTAACATTCCTGTTTGCAGAAACTCATCCAGCTTTTATTAAACTGACCAATGAACCTGCCATAACAACGTCCACTGGAAGACAGTTCCATAGCTTTACCGTTCTCACAGTGACAAACCCTTTCCCAACTCTACTTTATGTATCAATACCAGTAACCTGTAACATTCCTTGTTTGCAGAAAACTCACCAGCTTTTATTAAACTGACCAATGAACCTGCCATAACAATGTCCACGGAAGACAGTTTCATAGCTTTACCGTTCTCACAGTGACAAACCCTTTCCCAACTCTACTTTATGTATCAATACCAGTAACTTGTAACATTCCTTGTTTGCAGAAACTCATCCAGCTTTTATTAAACTGACCAATGAACCTGCCATAACAACGTCCATGGAAGACAGTTCCATAGCTTTACCGTTCTCACAGTGAAAAACCCTTTCCCAACTCTACTTATGTATCAATACCAGTAACTTGTAACATTTCTGTTTGTAGAAACTCATCCAGCTTTATTAAACTGACCAATGGACCTGCCATAACAACGTCCACTGGAAGACAGTTCCATAGCTTTACCGTTCTCACAGTGAAAAACCCTTTCCCAACTTGAAGCCTAAACCTTTTTCTTCAAGTCTTAAGGGATGTCCACGTGTCCTCTGACATGTTCATTGGTGAACAATGCCCCAGATAGTTTATTGTATGGCCCGTTAATGTATTTATACACAGTAATCATATCCCCACGCAAGCGCCTTTTCTCCAGCGTACATAATTGTAACTTTCCAGTCTCTCTTATATTCAAGCTCCCCCAATCCCATATTAATTTAGTTGCCTTCTCTGAACCCTTTCCATTTCAAAGATGTCCTTTTTGTACACGATTCCAAAATTGCACTGCATATTCCAAATGAGCCTTACCAATGCTTTGTAAAGAGTGGAATACATTTTCCTCCCTTGAATCCATTCCTCTCTTTATACAAGACTCTGGCTCTGGTGTTGCTGCTGTCACTGCTGCTACCTTTAAGATTTTATCCACCAAAACTCCAAGATCCGTTTCCAACAGGGATTCACTTAACACAAAGCCATATATAGTATAAGTAGCACAAGTATTTTTAAGTCCAAAATGCATCACCTTACATTTATCAACATTGAATTTCATCTGCAGCAGCCCAATGTGACAATCTATCTAGATCCCCCTGTAACGATTGCACATCCTCTGAAGTTTTTAATGGTTGACAAAGTTTTGTGTCGTCAGCAAACACAGAAACCTTGCACAAATTCTACCTTCCTAAAGCATCTAAAATGGGGCATACTATTATTTTTATGTCCGCTCTCAATCGTTTACATATTACAGATATTCTAGATATCTGTATAACAAGGTACATCCTGTATAATACACTGTTTTCGAATGGCAGATGTCCGTCCATTATCCCCTGTTGGTTGTAACATAAAACATCTTGCAATGCCCCAGTTTTCTGGGTATTTTTCTTGACAAGGTTATATTTAAAACATAAACACATAAGGTTGTGTTTTACCAGCCAGCCATCAGGTCAGTTCTCCAGTCAGTTATCAGTACATTTTGCCAGCCAGTCCATCAGTGTCAGTTCTCCAGCTAGTTTATCAGTTACATTTTGCCAGCCAGTCCATCAGTGTCAGTTTTCCAGCTAGTTTATCAGTTACATTTTGCCAGCCAGTCCATCAGTGTCAGTTCTCCAACTAGTTTATCAGTTACATTTTGCCAGCCAGTCCATCAGTGTCAGTTCTCCAGCTAGTTTATCACGTACAATTTTGCCAGCCAGTCCATCAGTGTCAGTTCTCCAGCTAGTTTATCAGTTACATTTTGCCAGCCAGTCCATCAGTGTCAGTTTTCCAGCTAGTTATCAGTTACATTTTGCCAGCCAGTCCATCAGTGTCCGTTTTTCAGCTATGATCAGTTACATTTTGCCAGCCAGTCCATCAGTGTCAGTTTTCCAGCTAGTTTATCAGTACATTTTGCCAGCCAGTCCATCAGTGTCAGTTTCCAGCTAGTTTATCAGTTACATTTGCCAGCCAGTCCATCAGTGTCAGTTCTCCAACTAGTTTATCAGTTACATTTTGCCAGCCAGTCCATCAGTGTCAGTTCTCACTGTAGTTATCAGTTACATTTTGCCAGCCAGTCCATCAGTGTCAGTTCTCCAGCTAGTTTATCAGTTACATTTTGCCAGCCAGTCCATCAGTGTCAGTTTCCAGTAGTTTATCAGTTACATTTTGCCAGCCAGTCCATCAGTGTCAGTTTTTCCAGTAGTTTATCAGTTACATTTGCCAGCCAGTCCATCAGTGTCAGTTCTCCACTAGTTTATTCAGTTACATTTTGCCAGCCAGTCCATCAGTGTCAGTTCTCCAACTAGTTTACAGTACATTTTGCCAGCCAGTATCAGTGTCAGTTCCCAAGAACTGACACTGATGGACTGGCTGGCAAAATGTAACTGATAAACTAGTTGGAGAACTGACACTGATGGACTGGCTGGCAAAATGTAACTGATAAACTAGCTGGAGAACTGACACTGATGGACTGGCTGGCAAAATGTAACTGATAAACTAGCTGGAGAACTGACACTGATGGACTGGCTGGCAAAATGTAACTGATAAACTAGTTGGAGAACTGACACTGATGGACTGGCTGGCAAAATGTAACTGATAAACTAGCTGGAAAACTGACACTGATGGACTGGCTGGCAAAATGTAACTGATAAACTAGCTGGAAAACTGACACTGATGGACTGGCTGGCAAAATAACTGATAAACTAGCTGGAAAAACTGACACTGATGGACTGGCTGGCAAAATGTAACTGATAAACTAGCTGGAGAACTGACACTGATGGACTGGCTGGCAAAATGTAACTGATAAACTAGCTGGAGAACTGACACCTGATGGACTGGCTGGCAAAAGTAACTGATAAACTAGCTGGAAAACGGACACTGATGGACTGGCTGGCAAATTATTACCTGATAAACTAGCTGAAAACTGACACTGATGGACTGGCTGGCAAAATGTAACTGAAAAACTAGCTGGAAACTGACACTGAGGACTGGCTGGCAAATTTAACTGATAAACTAGCTGGAGAACTGACACTGATGGACTGGCTGGCAAAATGTAACTGATAAACTAGCTGGAAAACTGACACTGATGGACTGGCTGGCAAAATGTAACTGATAAACTAGCGGGAACACACACTGATGGACTGCTGGCAAAATGTAACTGATAAACTAGCTGGAAAACTGACACTGATGGACTGGCTGGCAAATGTAACTGATAAACTAGCTGGAGAACTGACACTGATGGACTGGCTGGCAAATTTAACTGATAACTAGCTGGAGAACTGACACTGATGGACTGGCTGGCAAATTTAACTGATAACTAGTTGGAGAACTGACACTGATGGACTGGCGGGCAAAATGTAACTGATAAACTAGCTGGAAAACTGACACTGATGGACTGGCTGGCAAAATGTAACTGATAAACTAGCTGGAAAACTGACACTGATGGACTGGCTGGCAAAATGTAACTGATAAACTAGCTGGAGAACTGACACTGATGGACTGGCTGGTAAAACACAACCTTATGTGTTTTATGTTTTAAATATAACCTTGTCAGAAAAATACCCAGAAAACTGGGGCATTGCAAGATGTTTTATGTTACAACCAACAGGGGATAATGGACGGACATCTGCCAGTCGAAAACAGTGTATTTACAGGATGTACCTTGTTATACAGATATCTAGAATATCTGTAAATATGTAGAACGATTGAGAGGCGGACATAAAAATAATAGTATGGCCCCATTTTAGATGCTTTATGGAAGGTAGAATTTGTGCAAGGTTTCTGTGTTTGCTGACGACACAAAACTTTGTCAACCATTAAAAACTTCAGAGGATGTGCAATCGTTACAGGGGGATCTAGATAGATTGTCACATTGGGCTGCTGCAGATGAAATTCAATGTTGATAAATGTAAGGTGATGCATTTTGGACTTAAAAATACTTGTGCTACTTATACTATATATGGCTTTGTGTTAAGTGAATCCCTGTTGGAAACGGATCTTGGAGTTTTGGTGGATAACAATCTTAAAGGTAGCAGCAGTGACAGGCAGCAACAGCCAGAGCCAGAGTCTTGTATAAAGAGAGGAATGGATTCAAGGGAGGAAAATGTAATTCTCACTCTTTACAAAGCATTGGTAAGGCCTCATTTGGAATATGCAGTGCAATTTTGGAATCGTGTACAAAAAGGACATCTTTGAAATGGAAAGGGTTCAGAGAAGGGCAACTAAATTAATAATGGGATTGGGGGAGCTTGAATATGAAGAGAGACTGGAAAAGTTACAATTATGTACGCTGGAGAAAAGGCGCTTGCGTGGGGATATGATTACTGTGTATAAATACATTAACGGGCCATACAATAAACTATCTGGGGCATTGTTCACCAATAGAACATGTCAGAGGACACGTGGACATCCCTTAAGACTTGAAGAAAAAAGGTTTAGGCTTCAAGTTGGGAAAGGGTTTTTCACTGTGAGAACGGTAAAGCTATGGAACTGTCTTCCAGTGGACGTTATAAAGACATACGTCCATCTAGTCCAACCTTTATACCCTACCCATAATGTCTGTCTAACAGTTACATAGTAACATAGTATTGCAGGTTTAATAAAGACATATGTCCACCTTCTATAATATTAGTGTAATAGTATAGGCTTTTTTTTGCCTACAGGCACCTGGGGTGTAAATCTGCCCTTTGTTCTACTGCTTTGAATCATTATCTTTTGGCCCACTGATGCAAACTGTGAGGGAGAGAAGCCAATGTGATGTGGGGTTTGTCCAGAGGGGCCAAGCCAGCCTGACTCCTCAACAATGGTGGCAAACTGCAGTGAGACTCTATCTTAATGGTTCCACTGCTGTGAAGCATTTCCCTTTCGCCCGCTTTCCCCTATATGATGCAAATTACAATAATAAAGGTTAAAGGGGAAGTTTAGTGCAAATACATTTACTTAAAAAAAAACGGTGGTATTGTTCCATTCTTATGAACGTAACCTGCCCATTCAGCATTTTATCTGTGTATAAATAAATGCTTCTGAAATACTGAAATCCTGTTTGCAGGACCCCTAGTAAAGGCTAGATCATTGAAATTACTGTTAGGAACATTCCAAGGCAGTGTGCATTCTGGGAAGAAGCACCATTACAGAACCTGAAATGTCAGCTCACTAATGAGAACAGCAGGGAATAGCAAGGGGTATAATTTCAACTGGTACTTCAAAATGGAAGAGATTATGTAGAATAACCAGGTATGTATAATATAAATCAGGGAGATTCAATAAAAGTTCTTATCGTTTAAAATGGTGCTAATTTTGCCCCTACCAATCAGATGCTAGCTTTCAAATAGTAAATAAGATCTGATTGGTTGGGGCAAAATTAGCACCATTTTAAACGATAAGAACTTTTATTGAATAACCCTGTAAGAATTTTAAAAATAATGATATTTTCCATGGATTTTTTTTTTTAATTTTTAGGAACTACCAATAAGATGGGGGGTATAGGATATTACATATAGGAAAAGTGTATATGTATGTGTGTACTATGTCACTATTACCATCTAAATGACCATCAATAAAAGTATATAAATGATAGGACTGACTTATATTAGGTACAAGACAGAATATGCAATTCATGCAAAATACATAAACTTACTTACATCTTACTAAGCTGAGATTCCTCATATTGGATAGTCAAAATGGGAGCTTAAACCACACCCTTGTGACTGCTAAGGGGTCTCCATGTGAATACTGAAAGGAAGTGGTAATGTCAGTATAACATCCAATTTGCTGTTTTTAAATCATGTGGCAGTCATAGGCAATCCAACAAAAGTTCCTGTAAGCGACACAGGACGTGATGTGTATTGTAATGGACATATAGACCAAGGTTCCTTATTTACCACCTCCAGCCTACAGGTGGTATCAGTGAGTAATAAAAGACAAGACATCCCTGCTCTATATGGCTAAAAAGGAGAGAAAGTAAAAGTAGATATAAGTGTGTGATATGTGCTCCTGATGGGACTGATCTTCCACAGTGTGATGTCCTGATTAAATGCAACATCCTGTTACCACCTGTTGGGAGGGCAGATTATTAGACAGACAATTTACCTTATTGGATACAAACTCTGAGGCACCAGGTAAGTGTACACCAACTTATAAGTACACACAATATAGGCATGGTCAATATCCATTACTGCATGTTATGTGAGGAAACTATTTATGTTTTGTCATTGTAATACTTACTGTTAAATGTAATTAAAACTGGTTTATATTGTTTAAAGGGCATGTCCACCCCCAAAACTATAATTTAACCCACTACTGGCCCCACTGTGTAGTGTATAAAAATCCTTACCTCACATCACAGCTCCAAATGGTTCTCCTGTAATGTCCATCCAAAGTCCAGAAAACTGACCACCAGAAGCCTGGCAGAGTCCATATAGGACTCTGCCTCCTGTCTCCTCTCCGGGAGAAAAATGTCATGTGCACTGCAGCCCTCTCCCCCTCCCTCTCCCTCCCTCTCCCTCCCGTTTCTCTCTCCCTCCCCCTAGCTCAAATCCCCTTTTCTGTAGTGTAGGGCTCCCTCCCCCAGCCCCAACCACTATAGTTATTTGAAGGAAAACTCCCACGATCATTGCCTCTTTTCCCCGATGTTCAGAACAGCCAATCACAGATGCCGGTCTAGCCCCCTGCTTGCAGTTCCATGCAAGCAGAGAACCGGAACTTAACGGCGGAGGAGAGAGGCAAAGTAAGTAATGATCAGGGGAGTTTTCCTTCAAACTATGGCGGTTGGGGTTGAGGGAGGGAGCCCTACACTACATAAAAAGTGTAAAAGCGAGGTAAACATGCCCTTTAAAGAAAGTAAGTGCAATGTCTGCTTTGTGGCAGAATAACCCGCTGTTTGCCATGCTACCCATAATTCTTCCATAAAGCAACGATCTGGTACAAATTGGTGGTAGCGGTGCTGGTAATATCATTTATTCTCCCTGTTTTCTCTGTATGTATGTATGTTCTCTGTATTAAGCTATTGAGGCTGCTACTGAAAGTATTGATTTAAATCCTCCTGTCCTTGTACCTGCAGATAAAATCCCCCAATTAGACTCAGTAGCTCTACCAGGCCCGGTTTCCAAACCTATTTTTAAACCTGATCCATTTGATGGGGTAACTAGGGAGTGGACTGATTGGCTAGAACAATTTGAATTGGCAGACCTTATTAATGGTTGGGATGAAGGTGCTCGCTTGCAAGTCCCTAACCTTTTGCTTATTGGTAAAGCCAGAAAGGTATACCAAGGATTTAATACTGAAATAAAACTAGATCTGTATGAAAGAGGATATAAAGGATAATACTTTGCATGTTCCTACCCATTTCTCTAGGTAACCTGGGAATGATAAATATTTGTTTATATGTTAGATTATTAGGGCAATGCTATTGTAATAACATGAGGCTGTGAGGTATCTTCTGTTATGAGAAGGCTCTACTTCATTTTATACTCTGTGGGAGCTTTTAGCTCCTTTAACCACAAATCATTGTGGCAAGATTGTCTTCTCAGACCTGCAGGTTTATTACACTTAGACCCGCTGGATTCTAGCTGGCAGGTATATGCGATAGGAAAGGGAGGGCAAGTTTGTTAAGGTTCACAATTCCTACTGCCTGAAGTGACCTAAATAATCCTTCCCTAGGCCAATAGTGTAGTAGCTATGGATGTAAGGGAAGGGCAGATGGATCACTTGCATATTCAAGCCCTTGAGTAGGAATCACTAAAGCACAGAAAATGGCTTTATTATAGGATGTATAAAAACAAAAATTCTCTAGCATTCTGTGCAGCCAGAGAATGCAGGGAGTTGTAATTTTTAAACATGTGAAAGTTCAACTCCCATGTTCTATATCATTAGGATTTATTGCATCTGTTTACATTCATTAGCCAATGGAGATTAAGGAGAAACTTACTGCTAACAGAGAATGCTGGGAGTTGTAGATTTCAAAGCATGTAAAAGGTTAGTGAGAAATATTTGTTTATACTTTAAGATTATTAGGGTGATGCTATTATAATAACATGAAGCTGTGAGGTACCTTCTGTAATAAGAAGGCTCTATTTCAAATTATACTCTGCGGGGAGCGTTTAGCACCTTTAACCCCATCTCACCCTAATCTATAAAGCTTATCACTATCCTGTGCTCCCGAGTTTTTAAATAAGCAGCTATAAATGTGGAACTTGCCATGGTGAATACTAATAGCATATTTATCTGGATCCTGTTTAGTGTTTCAGGTCACCCAATGGAGCTGTTTAGTTTGAATCACATAAGCAGCTATAAATGTGGAACTTGCTGTGGTGAATACTAATAAGTATGAACATAGCATGTTTAACTGGATCCTGTTTAGGGTCTCAGGTCACCCAATGGAGATGTTTAGTTTGAACCACACAGTGTGCAAACTTTGCATTTCTCATTCTAACACACTGGATCCATACAACAGGCTCTTTCAGTTCCCCGCAAGCCCTTTGACTTTTTAAAATGAGGGAAGAGGCCATCCAGTGCTTTATATTAAAGGCATAAGACCTCCCTTTTATGGGGAAGAGGCCACCCAGTGCTTTATATTAAAGGCATAGGACCTCCCTTTTATGGGGAAGAGGCCATCCAGTGCTTTATATGAAAGGCATAGGACCTCCCTTTTATGGGGAAGAGGCCATCCAGTGCTTTATATTAAAGGCATAGGACCTCCCTTTTATGGGGAAGAGGCCATCCAGTGCTTTATATTAAAGGCATAGGACCTCCCATAAAAGGGGCGTGTTGGGGGTGCTATTACCACAAGCCTCCCAATAAATACATTAGAATGAGAAATGCAAAGTTTGCTAATCGAAGAAATTGAAGTAAAAAGAAATTGAAAAGGTTAGAAGTTAGGACCTTCCAGACTGGGGTTACCTTGACGTGGTTGGAAGGCTTTTCATTCATGTGATCACAGTAATGTATACTAAAACCCCTTTGTTTATAAAGTATGCCAGTGTTCAGATAATATGCTATTGTATGGGGCCTAGGAATGTGCATTGATTATCTTTTCTATGTGAGTATAAGCCCAGGTACCTATTTTTACCTGAAAAATTAGTAAAACATAATTGACTCGAGTATAAGCCGAGGGTTGAAATTATGACCACTACTGCCTTCTTATTCTGTATTGTTTTGAGGTTTAATTATCCCTTTAGATGGACAGCAGAATTCCAATACAGTAGTCCTATACAGTAATAGCCAAATCCAGTACCGTTAACCCCCAATTCCTTGGCACTCCAGGTGTTTGGAAACTACAACTCCCAGCATTCTTTATTGCATGTAGTTGTAGTTTCCAGTTGTAGTGTCCATTTAAAGGGCAACTTAATCCTCAAAACAATACAGAATCAGAAGGCAATCTTGTTTTGAGGCATTAGTTGCCCTTTAAATGGACAGTAATCCCATACAGTAACCCCCAATTCCTTGACACTCCAGATGTTTAGAAACTACAACTCCCAGCATGCTTTGGTTACTGGTAGTTGCAGTTTCTAATCATGTGGAGTGGCAAGGTTCAATAAACTTTTAATTAAGTTTAACACAGTTAACAATTCTCCTGTCCACCTCTAAGCCCATAGACCCCAAAATAGCTCTTACCTTATCTGCACATCTGACAGTAAAAATCTTTCCTTGCTTGAGTGGCGGTGTGTAACGGCGAGTTTGCGTGTGCGCACTTGTTGCTTCCTACTGGCCCTCCTGACTTGCGGCCGCATTTGGAACTAAGGTAGGACTTGACCCAATTAGGTTTCTCCGGCTGATTTTTAAAAACCTGAAAACCTCTGCTTATTCTCAAGTATATACGGTATATTTCAAGGACGGACATTGTAAGTAGTAACCAGCATGGACAAACCAACTTGCTTGACCTTTATGAGGAAGTAAGTAGAAATTTAGACTCTGGCATAGCGATAGTATAGTATCTGAGGTTGAACAAAGACACACGTCCATCCATTCCAACCCATCCAGCAACATCCTCACCTCCTGCCCAACTGTTGATCCAGAGGAAGGCAAAAAAAAACCACCAAATCCATGAAGGGGGAAAAAATTCCTTCCTGACTCCAAGTGGCAATTGGAAATTTCCCTGGATCAACTCTACTTTATGTATCAATACCAGTAACTTGCAACATTCCTTGTTTGCAGAAACTCATCCAGCTTTTTTTTTAAACTGACCAATGAACCTGCCATTACAACGTCCACTGGAAGACAGTTCCATAGCTTTACCGTTCTCACAGTGAAAAACCCTTTCCGAACTTGAAGCCTAAACCTTTTTTCTTCAAGTCTTAAGGGATGTCCTCGTGTCCTCTGACAAGTTCTATTGGTGAACTATGCCCCAGATAGTTTATTGTATGGCCCGTTAATGTATTTATACACAGTAATCATATCCCCACGCAAGCGCCTTTTCTCCAGCGTACATAATTGTAACTTTTCCAGTCTCTCTTCATATTCAAGCTCCCCCAATCCCCTTATTAATTTAGTTGCCCTTCTCTGAACCCTTTCCATTTCAAAGATGTCCTTTTTGTACACAGGATTCCAAAATTGCACTGCACATTCCAAATGAGGCCTTACCAATGCTTTGTAAAGAGGGAGAATTACATTTTCCTCCCTTGAATCCATACCTCGCTTTATACAAGACAATACCATGCTGGCTCTGGCTGTTGCCGCCTGGCACTGCTTGCTACCTTTAAGTTTGTTATCCACCAAAACTCCAAGATCCCTTTCCAACAGGGATTCACTTAACACAGAGCCATTTATAGTATAAGTGGCACAAGTATTTTTAAGTCCAAAATGCATCACCTTACATTTATCAACATTGAATTTCATCTGCCACTTAGCAGCCCAATGTGATAATCTATCTAGATCCCCTTGCAACAATTGCACATCCTCTGAAGTTTTTAATGGTCGACAAAGTTTTGTGTCTTCAGCAAACACAGAAACCTTGCTGACAATACCCACTTCCAAATCATTAATAAATAGATTAAATAGAAGCGGCCCCAACACAGAACCCTGTGGCACCCCACTTAGCACTTTAGTCCATAATGATGAAGCCCCATTAACAACTACTCTCTGCATCCTATTCTTTAACCAATTTTCTATCCATGTACAAATGTGACTCCCCAGACCAACAGACCTTAGATTATTCATTAGTCGCCTATGGGGGACTGTATCAAAAGCCTTTGCAAAATCCAAGTAAACTACATCTACTGCTATACCAGAGTCTAAATTTCTACTTACTTCCTCATAAAAGCCAAGCAAGTTAGTTTGACAAGATCTATTCCTCCTAAATCCATGCTGGTTACTACTTATAATGTCAGTCCTTGAAACATACTCTAGAACATGTTCCCTTATTAAACTTTCCAGGATCTTCCCCACCACTGAAGTTAAACTTACAGGCCTGTAATTACCCGGCTGTGAACGACTACCCTTTTTGAATATTGGAATAACATCAGCCTTTTTCCAATCCAGAGGCACACCACCGGACATGAGGGAATCAGCAAAAATAAGAAACAATGGCCTAGATAAAACTGAACTTAGCTCCTTAAGTACCCGAGGATGTATTTTATCCGGTCCAGGAGATTTACTAATATTAACCTTATTTAGTTCTTTCTGTACCATATCCTCGGTTAACCAAAGTGAACTTGAATCTTGTATACCTTTATTGCTACTATACTCTATGATATCTGTACTTGGATCTTCTATAGTGTATACAGAGGAAAAAAAATTATTCAAGACATTTGCTTTATCGCCATCCTCCGTAACTAACTTATCCCCATTAATTAATGGTGCCACATTCTCAGTCCTCATCTTCTTACTATTAATATACTTAAAAAAATATTTAGGCTTAGTGATGCTTTGTTCAGCTATCCTAACTTCATTATTAATTTTAGCTACTTTGATTGCTTTCTTACACTCCTTGTTACAGTTTTTATACTCCCTAAAGGCCCTTTCCGTTCCCTCGGCCTTAAAGGTTTTAAATGCCTTTTTCTTCCTTACCATTTGCCTCTTTACATCAGAATTCAGCCACATGGGCGCGGATTTATTTTTTTTACATTTATTTCCCAAGGGTATAAATTTAGATGTGAACTGGCTTAAAATCCCCTTGAACACAGTCCACTTCTGTTCAGTACCTTTACCTGATAATACATTATCCCAGTTGACATTCTGAAGAGCTGCTTTTAACCTGGGAAAATTTGCTTTCCTGAAATTAAATGTCTTTGTTAACCCAGCGCACTTTTCCTTTCGATAACAAAGTCCAAATGCCACTATTTCATGGTCACTATTCCCTAAGCCTCCAGTTACCTTTATATCTATAATGCGCTCCACAATGTTAGATATTACCAGATCCAACAGAGCTCCTTTTCTAGTAGGAACCTCAACCACCTGTGAGAGAAAATTATCCTGCAGCAAATTCAGGAACTCATCGCCTTTTTCTGTGATGGCAGTTCCACCACACCAATCAATGTCAGGGTAATTGAAGTCCCCCATAATGAGCACACTCCCCAAACTTGCAGCCCTTGCCAACTGCATATGAAGTTGACTCACCTCCTCTCTGCTAGCGGCTTATAGCAGACACCAACAATGACATTACCCCCTTTCCTGTTGCCTAATTCCACCCATATTGCCTCCACTTTATCATCCATGTCACCAGTTATCTCTTCTTCTAAATTTGGCTTCAATTCTTTTTTAACATATACACATACTCCTCCCCCTTTCCTTTTTTTTCTGTCCTGCCTAAACAATGCATATCCTTCTATATTTACAGCCCAGTCGTGAGAACTGTTCAACCACGTTTCTGCTATACCTATTACATCATACTTTTCATTTAATGCCATCATTTCCAATTCACCCATTTTGTCAGCCAGGCTTCTCGCATTTGCAGACATACATTTTAGATTATGATCCTGTAATTTATTTGTACACTTTGATACACATTTCTCCCTATCCCCTATGCTAGCCCCACCCCCCTTTCCACCCACCACTGGCCTATCTACACCCTGCTTTCCTCCTGGACAATCTATCCCAGTGAGACTGCTAATACCCTCCCCCCCAAACCTAGTTTAAAATCTCCTCCAACCCTCTAGCCATCTTCTCCCCTAAAACAGCTGCACCACCATCAGTAGATGTAGTTTACTTGGATTTTGCAAAGGCTTTTGATACAGTCCCCCATAGGTGAATAATGTATAAGCTGAGTTGGAGTTTTGGTGGATAACAAACTTAAAGGTAGCAAGCAGTGCCAGGCGGCAACAGCCAGAGCCAGCCTGGTATTGTCTTGTATAAAGAGAGGTATGGATTCAAGGGAGGAAAATGTAATTCTCCCTCTTTACAAAGCATTGATAAGGCCTCATTTGGAATATGCAGTGCAATTTTGGAATCCTGTGTACAAAAAGGTCATCTAGGAAATGGAAAGGGTTCAGAGAAGGGCAACTAAATTAATAAGGGGATTGGGGGAGCTTGAATATGAAGAGAGGCTGGAAAAGTTACAATTATGTACGCTGGAGAAAAGGCGCTTGCGTGGGGATATGATTACTGTATATAAATACATTAACGAGTCATACAATGAACTATCTGGGGCATTGTTCACCAATAGAACCTGTCAGAGGACACGTGGACATCCTTGAAGAAAAAAGGTTTAGACTTCAAGTTAGGAAAGGGTTTTTCACTGTGAGAACGGTAAAGCTATGGAACGGTCTTCCAGTGGACATTGTTATGGCAGGTTCATTGGTCAGTTTAATAAAAAGCTGGATGAGTTTCTACAAACAAGGAATGTTACAAGTTACTGGTATTGATACATAAAGTAGAGTTGGGAAAGGGTTTGTCACTGTGAGAACGGTAAAGCTATGGAACTGTCTTCCAGTGGACGTTGTTATGGCAGGTTCATTGGTCAGTTTAATAAAAAGCTGGATGAGTTTCTGTAAACAAGGAATGTTACAAGTTACTGGTATTGATACATAAAGTAGAGTTGGGAAAGGGTTTTTCACTGTGAGAACGGTAAAGCTATGGAACTGTCTTCCAGTGGATGTTGTAATGGCAGGTTCATTGGTCAGTTTAATAAAAAGCTGGATGAGTTTCTGCAAACAAGGAATGTTACAAGTTACTGGGATTGATACATAAGGTAGAGTTGGGAAAGGGTTTTTCACTGTGAGAACGGTAAAGCTATGGAACTGTCTTCCAGTGGACGTTGTTATGGCAGGTTCATTGGTCAGTTTAATAAAAAGCTGGATGAGTTTCTACAAACAAGGAATGTTACAAGTTACTGGTATTGATACATAAAGTAGAGTTCGGAAAGGGTTTTTCACTGTGAGAACGGTAAAGCTATGGAACTGTCCTCCAGTGGACGTTGTTATGGCAGGTTCATTGGTCAGTTTAATAAAAAGCTGGATGAGTTTCTACAAACAAGGAATGTTACAAGTTACTGGTATTGATACATAAAGTAGAGTTGGGAAAGGGTTTGTCACTGTGAGAACGGTAAAGCTATGGAACTGTCTTCCAGTGGACGTTGTTATGGCAGGTTCATTGGTCAGTTTAATAAAAAGCTGGATGAGTTTCTGCAAACAAGGAATGTTACAAGTTACTGGTATTGATACATAAAGTAGAGTTGATCCAGGGAAATTTCCGATTGCCACTTGGAGTCAGGAAGGAATTTTTTCCCCCTTCATAAATTTGGTGGGTTTTTTTTCCCTTCCTCTGGATGAACAGTTAGGCAGGAAATGAGAATATTGCTAGATGGGTTGGACTGGATGGACATATGTCTTTATTCAACCTCAAATACTATACTATACTATTGCTTTACTATACTATACTATACTATACTATACTATACTAATTGCTTTACTATACTATACTATACTATTATAAATTTGTCCTAATATTATCCTAACTATGGTTGCAACTGGAGGTTTAAACCAATTGCAGGTTACCCGTTGTTCTAAATCCTCCTGTCTTTATTAGCTGACTGCATTGTCCTTAACTCACTCTTTCTCCCATCTATATTAAAATTATTTATGCATAGGAAAGTCTTGATTGCATAAATTTCCTTCCCGCCCCCCACCCCCAATTGTTGTGAAACTCCAAAATACACTCTTGCGCAACCAATCACTTAATTAGTTAAAAGGGGTCCACTTGTGTCCAATAAAAGGGTCACATGATCTCTAAATAAACACATCTGTTTCTGTAAGGCCTCAGAGGATGTTATAAAACAAACCAAGAGCATCTTGATCATCAAGGAGCCATCAGACCATTCTGTAAAACAAGTTCTGGAGGAGCATCAGTCAGAACTAAAAAAAAAAAAATCAAACTTTCGGCATCTAGAGACCGCCAAATGAATTCTATTTGCAAATGATGAAAGGAATAAGGTACTGCAACTTTATATGAGGCCACCCACCAAAGCTTAGCTGGGTAGCATACAAGGCATGGATCAGAGAAAAAATACAAGAAGCTAAAGGGAGACAGAGAAATGTAAAGACACTCACAGAGTGTTTTATCACCAATAGAGAAGGGGGAAGTTTTGTTACATTTTTTTAATTTTCGGTAACCCTCAAAAATAGCCTTCGATAATCCTCGAAAATACGATCGGTAACAACTTTTAAGTTTCTGATTGTATTTTCAAGGATTATCGAACAGAACATTTGGATTTCGGAAATAAGGGGTTCCCTGTTTGATCCGGATCTGAGTCGGACCCGGGTCCCATCTCTAATCATTTAAGGGTTTTAAAGATCCATACCAAGGTTGATGAAATAATGGCTTCTTACTTGGCAGACCGAAGTCTCCCTACCTTGTAGGCATGCAACTTCATTTCTTTCACATCATCTGGAAGCGACTGAGCATTTCTGCACTGCTGAAAAGGAACAGTAAAGACCAAGAAGTGATGTTAGAAGGAAGGGCCACATCTTTGGAGCTTTGTATCTTCTGAAACTGATTACAGAACCCTTAATGATAGACTAAAGGAGAACTAAACCTTAAAAGAACTAAAAAAAGTTTTTATTTTTAAAATCTGAAAACAACCCCCCTAAAACACCAATAAGCTATAAAATCCCACATCAGTAAATTGTATTAAAATAAATATAAGCCTGTTAAGAACTGGATGAAGTATCTGTGTGTATGTTCAGTGTCAGACCACACCTCCTGACCTCAGTCACATGCTTCCTTGCTTTATCTGTAAAAGGATTGGCTAGAGATTATTATTGGGTGTGACCAACTGTAACAAGTTTCTGCCATAGCTAAGGACTGAGCATGTGCAGAACATAATGGTCATTGACCAAACTGTGTGATACTAGAATGCTGGAAAGTAAAGCACAAACCATATGTAATTTAGGTAAATTTCCCAGCGCCCGTATCAAAATGAGATGTAAGACACAGATTACTGGTTTTATATCAAGGTGTTCTGTCTTCTGGTTCAGTGTTGTTCTGTGGCTTTAGTTGTCCTTTAATTTGTAGGAAAGACAAAGAACGTTCTTTTTATAGACCTTTGTTTTTTGGCACAATTCTCCTTAATTGTGAACTCTAAATAAGTGGCAGAAATCCTCAACTTGGATAAGTAAAACCAAACAAGATAGGGCTATTACTTGAACACTAAGAAACAAATATAAATCCTGCTTTAAAATCAATAATATTTAAATACAAGTAAAAATGACTAAATCAAATTCTAGTGAATAAACAAAAAACATGAAAAACAACATATATAAACAATCATTTATTATAAATACTTAATAACAGAAAATCATATTATCTGAAATTGGACCCATTAAAGTTAACGGGGAGCAAAAAGTTCTAAAAAAAAAAAGCTTCATGAGTTCAACAAAAAACGAAATCTGAAAAATCTGAAAGGTCCGAGTTTGTTCGGATCCGTAAAATCCAATTCGGAACTGGATTCGGGTTTAAAGGAGAACTAAATCCATTTTTTTATACTCCAGAATCTGAAAACAACCCCCCTAAAAACACCAATAAGCTATAAAATATGACTTCAGTAAATTGTATTAAAATAAATGTAAGCCTGTTAAGAACTGGATGATGTATCTGTGTGTATGTGCAGTGTCAGGCCACACCTCCTGACCTCAGTCACATGCTTCCTTGCTTTATCTGTCCTGTAAAAGGATTGGCTAGAGATTATTAATGGGTGTGACCAACTGTAACAGTTTCTGCCATCGCTAAGGACTGAGCATGTGCAGAGCATAATGGTCGTTGACCAGACTGTGTGACATTAGAATGCTGTGATGTTTAGCAAAAACCATATATTATTTAGGTAAATTTCCCAGTGCCTGTATCAAAATGAGAGGTAAGACACTGATTACTGGCTTTATATCAAGGTGTTCTGCCTTCTGGTTCAGTGTTGTTCTGTGGCTTTAGTTGTCCTTTAAGTCCATCTCTAATAACAACAGATGCAATGTAACAAATATTGTACTGTAGGAAGCATCAATGTAATGATGTATGTAGATGCTGAGAGATCAC
Source organism: Hymenochirus boettgeri (assembly GCA_019447015.1). Lineage (NCBI taxonomy): Eukaryota > Metazoa > Chordata > Amphibia > Anura > Pipidae > Hymenochirus > Hymenochirus boettgeri. The sequence goes on along the minus strand of JAACNH010000176.1, from coordinate 215,361 downwards.
AAACAGTGGCTGATGCATACTTACCTCCGCATTCAGCAGTAAGCCCTCTCTTCTAACCTTTTGGATCCTGTGTGCTACTGGCGGCATGCCACTCTTGTGTACTTAACGGTCCAATATGGCTATAGCATTATGTTTGTACTAATTAAACAGCATCCACTCCCAATAGGTTTGAAACTGCAGAGAATGTGCACACTTTACTGTGCATAAAGGCATTCTCTGAATGACGGCAGTTTACCAAAACGAGTAGGGAACATCGTCAGTATAGAATGCGGCACCATCTATTATATTACTTAAACACTCTCTAAAGGACAACTAAAGCCTCAGAACAACATTGAATTAGAAGGCAGATCTCATTGTTATAAAAGCAGTAATCATTGTCTCACCTCTCATTTTAATGGTTGTATTTATTTTGTTTTATTTCCCAGTGTTCCAGTATTGCACAGTGTGGTCACTGACCATTATGTTCTTTACACATGCTCAGTCCTAAGATACTGCAGGAACTTGTTACAGTTAGTCACACCCACTAGTAGCCTCTAACCAATTCTTTTACAGGACAGAATAGGCAAGGGAGCATGTGACCGAGATCTGGGGTGTGGCCAGTCGCTGTACACTGTACAAGTGGTAACTTTAACTTTAATGCTATTTACTGTATTGCTGTTTAACAGTTCATTGGTGTTTTTAGAGGGGATATGTTCAAAGTCTGGGGTGTAACAATTTGGGTTTAGTTCTCCTTTAAGCAAAGCGATTTCTGAAAATAGAGGAATAGTGTCACATTTTTCCCGCCTTCTCTCTCTAGACATCTCCCTACCTGTTATAGTCAATTGCTGCTCTTAATGAATAAAAGAGGGGGTAGGATGGCTTGATCTTACCTCCTCTGGATATATGGGATACAAAAAGAGAAGGTTAAAAAAACTGAAGCCAGTGATAGAGCAATGCTGTTATCCTTGTTTTAATTTAATTTGCTGGAAAAGGACAACACCAGGTTGTAGGTATAATGAACATTTGGGAAAATGTAGTTTAATTAGATGACAAAGAAGACAAACCTGCTTCTTCTTGTTTCCTTACAGGTTTACGTTTTATTTTGCTTTATAGTAGAAAGGGAAAAAAAACTTGCATCACTCACACCATAAGCTAAGAGGCTCCTGAAGTGTTTGATGTGGACTTGATTGGAAACAGATGACAGTCTCATCAAATCGCACATTGTGTATTTGATGCAATTTCTAGGAAAATAAAGACCGTTGGTTTCATAATTCACTGCATACATCTGTAATGAGATCAGCACTGCTGGGGACATTTTATATGTGCATTTCCCTCTATACCGCCAGCTCCAACATACAGTAAACATGTGCTTAGTAGAACATTATTACCTCTAAAAAAAAATGCAGCTTTATTTACGCAACTTAAAGAATGTTGATCGACAAAATAGAAACTAGAGACTTTCAGTCTCTCCAGCCCAGATTCATATAAATGGAGACGGACTTCCTTCCACAACAGGTTTAGGGTGTCAAAACTAGTGATGGAGACAAAACCGAGCCGAACTTTATGAGTTCGGATGAACTCAAACTATTAGAACTGGTTTGGGTTTGAACTAGTTCGCCTGTATTTTTGATAATTATCGAAAAAGTCTATAATTGCTGAATTTATGGGCCGTTTGCTAACCTTAGAATGTATCGTTTGTTTTCAGTAACCCTAAAACGTATGGATCATTTCCGCTAACCCTAGAATGTATCATTCACTAACCCTCGAATGTAGCCTTCGATTTTCTGTAATCCTCGAATGTAGTTTGCTCAAAACCCAACAATTGCCCACTCGTGTTTAAAAATGTTGGTGATAGTAACATGTTCCCCAGACCATTTCCCAGGTGCCACAGCCATTTACAGTAAGTTACCATTGTTAGTTTAGCTGTAAATCACTCGGACTTTGACTTTAAAGGGTCAAAATTCAAACTTTTGAACTTTTACTGAGGTTCGAAAGTTCAAAAACTGACCGAACTTTATGAAGTTCGCCATCTCTAGTCAAAACTTCTAATCAAATGTAGTCAATGAAACCAAACAAATTTCCTGAAATATTATCGGAAACTATCATTCTTTCTAACTGCCACGTATAATTTTTGTGTTGATCCGCCCCCCCCTTTTTCTTTACATAAACATTTAATATTTTACATCTTAACTGACAACCAAATGCAAATTATGATGAACTCTTGTTTTGCTGTTACTGGAAGGGTGACAGTTGGGATGGGTGAATTGCTTGTTGGGAAATTCCCCCTCGTAGTGTTTAGTGAGCATGCTTGATCTCACAGTTAGTCAGATTAGTCAGAGAGGGCGGGATACAGCGCATGAGCAATACAAGCACTGAATTGAAGACTACATGGACCATGCCCGACCCCAAAGAAATCCCCAAACACAAATAACCCAACCTGTACATGGATCAATCAAAATTACTTTATTTTATGATCATTTATTTTATGACGATATTTTATAACAATATTGACTCCTGTTTTATTTCTTGTATCTCTTTGTCAAAGTCATCATCTTCTTTACAACCCCCTATTCTACAATCCTCCTTCCCATAAGAAAACTATATTTTTTACTGCCTCAATGTCAATGCATAGATGGTCAAGTCTGAACTGTGATGACAGATATATGTATGAATTATTTAATTTTTTTTATTAGAGGACAACAGATAGTGTCCTGTGATCCCCCCCCTCCCTTTGAAAGTAAGTTCAACCTTAAAGTCCTGTTCCCCGCCTACCTCGCCGGGGCTTCACCAATAGGAAGTGACGCTTCTTCAACAGCATATCTTCCTATTAGTCAACTCGTAGACCATTAGGAGGAAGCTGGGAAAGGCTTTCTGGCAATCCGAACTTGTCGTGGAACAGGACTGAAAGGTTAAAACCAGGGGTGAGGACCAAGGGGTTTAGGTCCTCATCCTGGATATTTTTAAAGGGGCGAACAAAAGGATTGTCGTGAAGGTGAGTATACTTGTCCTGTAAAATTTTTACAGACAGACAGAAAACATTCCTTTAATCAATAAGTCATTTTATCTTGAAGGGTTTGATAGAAAGTGTTAATTTTGATTATCGTCAAAGTGTCTACCCCCAGATGAAATTTCCCACCAAAACCCTAGCATTGCATTACTTATCCAACTTCCAAGTGTACTTGAAAATATATTTTCTCCAAGTCTGACAGTCCCTCTTTCGATTGTGTCTGCTTCTTTCATGGATTTACAAGTTCTTATAAAGCTGTAAGGATTAAAACAGCGAAACGCGTAGGAACTACCTCACAATCCACGACTTAAAGGGGCCACACCATAGCAGAGAGGTGCAACTTCAAAAACTGCTAATGGACGTTTTTTGCAAGGTTTTTTTGTGCTTTTTATTGTTTTTAATTGCTATAATAAAGTTTGTTGGCAACCTTATTCCTGTGTGCAGAGGTTTTTGGGAACTATACAGACCAAGCAAGCATCAGAACAGCACAGAGTAAAGCCTGCATTACCCCTAGTGGTGGATAGACACAAGTGAGTGGTTGAAGTTTAATTTTAATATATGGAAGTGTCATTTTAAACTGGTTTGTTTACAGAGATCTTGATCTTAACCTATTTATTTTTTATTTTTTACTTCTTGTTTTAACCCTTCCCCTACCCATACCCCCAAGCGCAAGCAAGATACTTTTAAAGTTCTTATAAAGTTCGCCCAACCATAAAGGAGGTGGTTCATAAGCCACCATAAGTCAATGACAACTAACACTCAGAAGAATGGCTGAAAGAAGAAGAGGGACAGGCAGACTTCAAGGAGGATATCTTCTTTCAGGAATGCCAGATGGGTGGGGACAGGTAAGAGGGGTGGGGGTCTGGGGTGGGTTCTGGGAGGTGGACATGCCACTTAGTACAAGTCATAAGTTTGCAGTAAGTGTAATATAGCAACTAAAATGGCAGTCTAGCAGCAGAAATTCATATAGAAAATAGATTTACTGACTGATACGTGTTAACTATTTGTGTCATTTTTATTTAATTTTAGAATATCTCAAATTTCTTTCGAAAATTCCAAAAATTCAGATTGAATTGGATTTTTCAGAACAAAATGAGCAAGTTTCATTCATCTCTACTGACCAGAGGATCCAGATATGGTTAGCAGTCGTTCCTAATTTTCCTTTTAGCTGATCAACCCTCTGCAAAGTTTTATTACTCAGTCATGTTCTTTATAAGAACCCACAGGCATCTGGGATTGATTGCTAGAAAACTGACCCATGTGTAGCAAATACCGTGTCTTACATACAAAGCCCCAACTATAAATAGGTTCTCTGAACCTAAAAGGTGCAAACTTACAAAATAATTTGCGAAAGCAAAATTCATCCATTTTTATCATCTTTTACAGTTTCAATTTAGATATTACAGAAAAGGTTCTAAATCTTAACAAGGCAATAATAATTTAAACCAAATAGTGATATTTGCTTTTGTTTCCTAAATTAAACCTTTTGTTTCAAGGAAAAGATGTAAATTCTCCATTATATTTAGATCCGCGTGTAAACAATGTGTCAATCTTCCATCAAGCGAGAAAAATGATTTGCCCTGAACTTGTTCTGGTTTATAAATCTCCCAAGTTTGTTTAACTCTTTGGCCCGTGATGTAATATTGCTTTGTCGATTAGCATTCTGTGCTGAAAAGTCCTCTTGTGTTTTTTTCTCTTTATATTTTCACGAATATTGCCAGGAAAGTAAAATAAAGGCGAGCCAAGTAAAATGGGACTTTTTTTTCCCAGGGAATTACATAAAGATATGAAATACTGTGAGTAATCTGAATGAACAGAATGATTGGTTACTTCTGGTCTTTCCATCTCGTTTATCAACACGTTGTCCGTAGAGGCGCGTTTGTAAGAAACAAAGGAAATTTCGCCATGATTTCTTTGCGTGGGTATTTCTCTGACCCCATCGCTCCACATTAAAACAATAAATGACAGAACTCGACGCGTTGATGTTGTATTAATTACGCAAGAATTAGAATGGGGTCTTTGTGTGTTTTGGATTACCCTCAAATGACTGTGGGATTCCCACACATGCAGATAAAGCTGTGGGGTCCTAGTCTCCCAGACATAAGGACATTGCCAAGATTTTCAATTTCCTATTAGTACGAGGCTATTATTAACCACTTACTAAACGCTTCCTGTTACTCCTATGCCAGGAAAGACTCATTACAAGATAACAGCTCCCGAAAACCACCGTGAAGAATAAGGGAGCTGGCATTCAGAAAATCCCCAAACACCCACCCACCCGCATCTCTCATAAGAAATCATTTTGTAACAGAATAAGCTGAAGTTTCCATTCCCCATTCCCCCGCTGGTAGGTGTGTCTGGAAATCCAATGTCATAGAAGTCAACAGAGTCTCGTTCGTTGAGCATCTGTCATAACAAGTGTCTGAAATTAATTCAGAAAACAGGTATTTCCCTTAAAAACCAATAGGCACTTGCAAAGGGCAAGCACATTTCATCCTCTAAAAGTCCCTGTAATGTTGAATATGTATTAGTCATTTATCTATGCTGATGGATGCTGGCAGCCATTAAAATGGTAATAGCCAGACATGATGTGATATAAGGGACAAAGTGTTATTGTCACCTAGCCATAATGTACAAAAGGAAATACATAAACTAGAGCTCTATGAATTTAACTACATTCGGGAAAACTTAGAAGAATATTTAATAATAATAAATAATTTAAAGGGTATCTCAACTGGTAAAATACATTTTTTGTATTCAGTTTTATTGAAGAACAGGAAGTTCTCTTTAATAAAACAAGCAGGAACGAAGTTAGAGAACTTACCTGAGCCACAACCTCTGACAGGCCCAACGGACTTAGTACGCATGCGCATACGTTGGGACTTGTCAGAGGATGTGGCGGGGGAGTGAGTTAACATTTTTACCAGTGGAAATACCCTTTAATAGAGAGGTAAATTTTTCTTTGTTGTAACGGGACATCCGTATTTTAAAAGGACACTAAATCAGCTTTTTTAAGAACATAAAAGAGAGAATGCTTATTCCCACCTCCGTGTGAATAATAGAACGCCCAGGGGACACTGGGTCTTACCTTACCGCCATTCCACTCGCAGCTGCTTCTGAACTGACAGCCGTGCTGCCCCGACCAAGCGCCTATCTTTGGTGCATACGCGCCAGTACAAACGATAGGTGCACGATCGGGACAGAGCGGATGTCAGTGAATTCACTCTTAAGCACTTGCTGTCCGACTGAATAGGGTTAAATGAAAGACTCGTTTCTCAAGGATTAGCAGAATTGTCATGTTCATATTAGCAGAGAGCCAGCCAAATACGCCAGACGTAGGATTGGGTCATGCAGTGATTATTTTTACTGGTTTGCAACTATTGAAATAAAAACATGGGAAGTAGAAACAGAAATAAAAAAAGAGTTATGGTGTGGTGCGAATTCTAAATAAATCAGAATTTATGGTTATTAAAGGTTGTACAGATAATAATTTAAAGGGGAACTATAGAGGAAAAATCAACTTCAAGAAACACTCAGGGATTAAAGTTGCTCTAACTGATTAAATATCAGTTAGCGTGACCTTAACCCTTAGGTTATGGTGGCTATATCGGAAAACACACTCGCGCAGCAAGCTTATTTACCAGAGGCTGCTTTCTTCCTTTCGTTTTAGTATTTAATGCCAGCTAAAATAAAGATCTTGCATGCCACACATGATCTGACAAACACTGAATGGTGATCAGTACCACACAATCAATTTTCAAATGGGAATTAATTGGTCATTTGAACCATTGGACACCTTTATGGTGACATGGAAACGTAGCCCTCCAGTACACAAACCTGTGTTAAGGTCAGCCCTCCAGTACACAAACCAGGGTTAAGTTCAGCCCTCCAGTAAGTTTAATAAAAAGCTGGATGAGTTTCTGCAAACAAGGAATGTTACAAGTTACTGGTATTGATACATAAAGTAGAGTTGATCCAGGGAAATTTCCGATTGCCACTTGGAGTCAGGAAGGAATTTTTTCCCCCTTCATAAATTTGGTGGGGTTTTTTTGCCTTCCTCTGGATCAACAGTTAGGCAGGAAATGAGGATATTGTTAGATGGGTTGTACTGGATGGCGTATGTCTTTATTCAACCTCAAATACTATACTATACTATACTATACTATACTGTACTATACTATACTATACTATACTGTACTATACTATACTGTACTATACTATACTACACTATACTATACTGTACTGTACTATACTATACAATACTATACTATACTAAACTAACAGTTAGGCAGGTAATGAGGATATTGCTAGATGGGTTGGACTGGATGGACATATGTCTTTATTCAACCTCAAATACTATACTATACTATACTATACTATACTGTACTATACTATACTATACTATACTGTACTATACTATACTGTACTATACTATACTACACTATACTATACTGTACTGTACTATACTATACACTACTATACTATACTATACTATTCTATACTATACTATACTATACTATACTATACAATACTATACTATACTATACAATACAATACTATACTATACTATACTATACAATACTATACTATACTATACTATACTATACAATACTATACTATACTATACAATACTATACTATACTATACTATACAATACTATACTATACTATACTATACTATACTATACTATACTATACTATACTATACTATACTATACAATACTATACTATACTATACAATACTATACTATACTATACTATACTATACTATACTATACTGTACATTCCAAATGGTGCCATGAATGACAACTGCATCAAGCAAATTCAACTGAACGCCCTACTACAAACGATTTCAGTCAGTTAATGGTCTTCCAATGGAGACGTGAACTTCCCCCTATAAGGATGAATATCTGCATTGGTCCTAATTATCAGCTATGATAATTAGGACCAATGACCCCCCCTATACTGTTGTCTCTCTACACCAAAGGTGCAAAGGGCAGACAATGAATTAACAGAACATTGTGAACCTTGTAGATATGAACAGATCTCTTTAAAATGTCTTGGAAAGGGTTTTTATTTTCTGTTTGTCAGCTGCAAGGCAACCAAAGGGAAACATAGCGACTGGGCCTCTGACAACAGAATTCTGTTCCTTTGTCCACTGAGGGATGGTTTGTGGTTTGTCAGGGTCCACGGAGAAGTCAAGACGCAGTGATTCTCTGTAGCTTCTGAAATCCTTTCCGTCGATGGGAATCTATTCCAGGTCTTTTTCCCAGAAACCCAGAAGATCGTGTGGAAAAAAAATAAACCATGTCTAGTTAGGAAATAATTAAACTGGGAGAAAGGGGAATCGTAAGATATGTTAATAGTATAAACCCTGATAGCTCTGACCAATAATTTGGTCAATTATTATTCTACCTTGGTTTTTTCGGAGATGGCATAGCAACCAATCACCATTCCCCCCAGGAAAACTGTGATTGGAACCACCTCCCTGCATTATTTACAGTGGCTTTTGAGGGGCTGTATCTGAGGGGGAGGGATGATTTAGCCCTACAGGGATGATTTAGCCTACTACAGGGGCTTCTCTCCTGGTGGTTATATCCCTGTTTCCATATATATATTGCAACATACTCCCAATGTTGTGGGCCAAATAGACTAACAGGGGCCACCAAGTTTGAATCTTCCATCTATAAACTACAGGAGGTGTGCACTGCGCTCTGGAGACCTTGTGTTATGAGTGGGGTTTCTTTTGTCGATGGATAAGGATGTTGGTGTTTAGGAAATATTTTTGCCGGCCCTTTAACTAATGTCTGCCTTTATTACTGATAGGATAAGATGAATTTAACTTAGTTCCGTGGCATCATCAACATCCTGCACATGGCGGAACCCTGCTGACATTTCCAGAACTAGCGCTATTGGTTTATTTTACCCTGGCAACAACTGAGAAGGTGGCCCAGAAAGTATCACTCCATCAGCAGACGATACCCAAAAGGTGGCCAACAAATCATCCTGTTGTGGTTAAATATCCAGCTATGGTGTAGCCTCTGGATATATAAAGCAAATGGAAATTGTTAAACCTCTTCAATCAAGTCCCAAAGGCTCAAAAGTTCATGCATTTGTCTTCCAGAATTGTTGCCATTTCTGAGAGAGGATTGTTGAAGAGAAACGGCTGGCGAAACTTTCATTTCCAATTCTAATCTGTCTGGAATACGGGAATATTTCCAATGATCCTCTCAACATAAAATGGAGGCGAATAGAGAAGAGGCTGTAATGAATGGAGGTGTGGGTGGTAAGTATAGGAACTTGTAGCATCTTGTTAGTAAGATTTCACAGAGTTGGAGAATTCAGGGTCAATAAGTAAAAGCAACTTGTCTTATGTGAATAGGACTCGCTGCTCTTACATAAAAACACGGATGTTGAAATTGACAAATGAAATCCTGTTGGTTATTGATGACAAGAATCTTCTTGTTTATTCCTTAGAAACATACAGTCACATGGATAAGTCATTTCTGACGGAAAGTTTTGATTGGTCAATATGTTAGCTCCCACAATACAAGAGAGGGCATCTATACAACCAATCCCCTTACAAGGCAGAGCTGATTTCGCTGGACCACCTAACTCTACCTTTAGCCATGCCCAGATTCACACAAGCCTGTCCAATCCGGGATGTAGTTGGTAGATACGGAAATAGGCCCTCAATATGACACGTGGGCATGACAATGTCAACTGATATTGTTAAAGAAACAACATTTTTAAACAAGAGTTTATGTTAGTCTGTCTCCTAAGGAATGAGTTGGACGTGCAGTGATACGGAATGCTGAATGAAAGCCAAGTTCCATGACTGTTGATTTCAATCATCGGGAACCTGACAATACAAGGAGGAAATGCTGGGGAATAAAAAAAAAATGAAAACATTAATATGCTGCACAAAAGTCATAATTACAGAAGCAAAAATATCTTCCTCCCACCGTTATCCAAACAATCGTTAAAAACCACAGATAGAAGGCAGCTCAGTGAAATGGTTATTTTGGCCCCAATTCTAGCAATGTGATGTATGTATTTGATGACAGAATGTGCCATCGTGTGTGAAAACAACAGTCCAAGTTTGGCCAATTTCTAAATATTAGAAGGTTTCTTATTGTAGAAAAGGCAGCTAGAAAGCTTAGGAAGCTATTTAGGTTTCTTATTGGTAAGAGCTCTGACTTGACCAGACCGTATTAGATTCTATGCATAACATTAAAGGAGAGTGAAATGCTCCTAAACCGCTTGTCTTCTTATTGGCCAGTCCTAAATTAGTCCTGGACAATGGGAGGGACCAGGACCAGACAGGGCCATGGTTTAGGTCCTCTCCCTAAGTATTTTTAAGGGGAGGGGGTAATTTAAGGGAGATAGGGTATAATTTCCATTTAAAGGGTAACTTTGGTCTCCAAACACATTTAAAGGTCCTACCTTTGAAATGAGCCATCAACCACCTCTCTATGTGCTTTACAGCAAAAGATATGAAGAAATCACTCATTAGAAAGTTAGGGGGTGGGAGGTTCTGAATCTGCGGTCACTAATACAAGTTCCTCCATATAATCTGCGGTTGGCACATGCTCAGTGCAGGAGAAAGCAGAAGAAACCAGTAAGGGGTTGAGTTACAGTGATGAAGGAGGAGTGGAAGGGGCCACAGGGGATTTCAAGGGGACTGCAAGGGGAGGGGCCATGGGGCCCAAGAGGAGGAAGAGACACAGAGAAGATGCTGGGGATGCTGCTACCATATCACACATACAAATGTAAATATCTTCAAATTATGTAAAAAAAAATAATTAAAGTAAATTGCAAAATACCCAGGAAAGCAATTCCTGTCAATTTACCAAGTCGTTTTTGGACCACAGTTACCCTTTAATATTTTTTTCCGGTTAGTGTTTTTTCTTTCTTTTGTTTGTACAATTACTATTTTTACAGTCCTTTTAATATTTTGTATAATGGTTGTAGAATAAATTATACTTTATTAGTAAAACCTTATGGGTCAGTAAATGCAAAACTTCAGTAAGTGTATTTGTACAGTTACCAAAACCAGCCTGGGCCAGGAGTCATTGTGCCCCCCAACAAATCTATGGTGGGACCCCTTCCCTGCTTCCGCTACAATGGTTTTAAAGAGGGAGGTTGTCATAGGGAAAGATGACATCAGGAGTTAAGGTGGCCATACATATACCCGATATTACTTACCCAACTGAGCGCTCACGCGGCGTACGTTCGATCCTGCCGGAACCCCTTCTCCCGATCTTCTATGCAACCGACATGCGATCGCAAAATCCCAACCCGTGGAGCGCACGCCCATTACAAAGTGGTAGGAGGATTGATGACGCAGGACACAACTGAGCCAGGAGGGGGCAGAGTGAGAGAGAGTGAGAGAGGAGGGAGAGAGAAAGAGAAGGGGGGAGAGACAGAGAGAGAAGGGAATGAGGGTGGAGGGTCTTTAAATGAAGGGTTGAACGATTCTTTAAAGAATCGGGGGGTTGCTAGTATTACAGAGAAAGGAGCGTATTCTATTGCTTATTGGTTGTTATTTATTTACTTTTTGTTTGTTTTGTTTTCAAATATATGTTGCTCTTGTTTATTGTGACGATATCTTACATTTCCTGAATGAAATGCGAGTGTGTGTATAATCTATTTTCATTTTATAATAATTCATTGTACATACACTGGATAAACACTGAATACACGAGGATGATCTGCTGATAGGCCCCAAATATCTTCCACCCTAGGATTTTAATACTTTAAAGAAGCAATGAAAACTACTGTATTTCATTTCTTTGGATTGAGCTCAGGCTAAAGAATCTACCACCTGAGGGTTACATTTTAAACACCGGCGCAGTGTTAACCAAGATAAAGGCTGGCATAGCCGTTCATAGTAACATAGTAATTGAGGTTGAATAAAGACATACGTCCATCAAGTCCAACCTATCCACCCTCTTTTTTTTTTTTAACCCTACCTAACACTTGATCCAGAGGAAGGTAAAAAACCCTAGCTAAAAATGTGGGGGAAATTCCAAACGGCAATCGGAAAGTATCCTTAGATCAACCAGATCTGTATTAATACCAGTAATTCTCAATAGTATATAGTATCCCTGTACCAACCAGAACTACAGTATATGTATTAATACCAGTAATTCACAATATTATATAGTATCCCTGTACCAACCAGAACTACAGTATATGTATTAATACCAATAATTCTCAATATTATATAGTATCCCTGTACCAACCAGAACTACAGTATATGTATTAATACCAGTAATTCTCAATATTATATAGTATCCCCGTACCAACCAGAACTACAGTATATGTATTAATACCAGTAATTCTCAATAGTATATAGTATCCCTGTACCAACCAGAACTAACAGTTATGTATTAGTACATTAATTCACATATATATAGTATCCCTGTACCAACCAGAACTACAGTATATGTATAATACCAATAATTCTCATATTATATTAATCCCTGTACCAACCAGAACTACAGTATATGTATTAATACCAGTAATTCTCAATATTATATAGTACCCCGTACCAACCAGAACTACAGTATATGTATTATACCAGTAATTCTCAATAGTATATAGTATCCCTGTACCAACCAGAACTACAGTATATGTATTAATACCAGTAATTCTCAATATTATATAGTATCCCTGTACCAACCAGAACTACGTATATGTATTAATACCATAATTCTCATATATATAGTATCCCTGTACCAACCAGAACTACAGTATTGTATTAATAACCAGTAATTCTCATATTATATAGTCCCCGTCCAACCAGAACTACAGTATATGTATTAATACCAGTAATTCTCATATTATATAGTATCCCCGTACCAACCAGAACTACAGTATATGTATTAATCCCAGAAATTCTCAATATTATATAGTTCCCCTACCAACCGAACTACAGTATATGTATATAATACCAGTAATTCTCAATATTATATAGTATCCCTGTACCAACCAGAACTACAGTATATGTATTAATACCAGTAATTCTCAATAGTATAAGAATCCCTGTACCAACCAGAACTACAGTATATGTATTAATACCAGTAATTCTCAATATATATAGTATCCCTGTACCAACCAGAACTACAGTATATGTATTAATACCAGTAATTCTCAATATTATATAGTATCCCTGTACCAACCAGAACTACAGTATATGTATTAATACCAGTAATTCTCAATTTATATAGTATCCCTGTACCAACCAGAACTACAGTATATGTTAATACCAGTAATTCTCAATATTATAGTATCCCCGTCCCACCAGAACTACAGTATATGTATTAATACCAGTATTCTCAATAGTATATAGTATCCCTGTACCAACCAGAACTACAGTATATGTATTAATACCAGTAATTCTCATATTATATAGTATCCCGTACCAACCAGAACTACAGTATATGTATTAATACCAGTAATTCTCAATATTATATAGTATCCCCGTACCAACCAGAACATAGTATATGTATTAATACCATAATCTCAATATATATTATCCCTGTCCCAACCAGAACACTATATGTATTAATACCAGTAACTCCAATTATTAGTATCCCTGTACCAACCAGAACTACAGTATAGTATTAATACCAGTAATTCTCAATATTATATAGTATCCTGTACCACCCAGAACTACAGTATATGTATTAACCAAATTCTCAATATTATATAGTATCCCTTACCAACCAGAACTACAGTATAGTATTAATACCAGTAATTCTCAATATTATATAGTATCCCTATCCAACCAGAACTACAGTATATGTATTAATACCAGTAATTCTCAATATATATAGTATCCCTGTACCAACCAGAACTACAGTATATGTATTAATACCATATTCTCATTTTATATATATCCCTGTACCAACCAGAACTACATGTATTGTATTAATACCAGTAATTCTCATATAATAGTATCCCTGTACCACCAAACTACAGTATATGTATTAATACCAGTAATTCTCATTTATATAGTATCCCTGTACCACCAGAACTACAGTATGTATTAATACCAGTAATTCTCAATATTATATAGTATCCCTGTACCAACCAGAACTACAGTATATGTATTAATACCAGTAATTCTCAATAGTATATAGTATCCCTGTACCAACCAGAACTCAGTATATGTATTAATACCAGTAATTCTCAATATTATATAGTATTCCCGTACCACCAGAACTACAGTATATGTATTAATCCCAGTAATTCTCAATATATATATCCCGTTACCAACCAGAACTATAGTATAGTGTATTAATACCAGTAATTCTCAATATTATATAGTATCCCTGTACCAACCAAACTACAGTTATGTATAATAACCATAATTCTCATATTATATAGTATCCCTGTACCAACCAGAACTACAGTATATCTATTAACCCAGTAATTCTCAATATTATATAGTATCCCTGTACCACCCAGAACTACAGTATATGTATTAATACCAGTAATTCTCAATATTATATAGTATCCCTGTACCACCCAGAACTACAGTATATGTATTAATACCAGTAATTCTCAATAGTATATAGTATCCCTGTACCAACCAGAACTACAGTATATGTATTAAACCAGTATTTCTCAATATTATATAGTATCCCCGTACCAACCAGAACTACAGTATATGTATTAATACCAGTAATTCTCAATATATATAGTATCCCTGTACCAACCGAACTACGTTATGTTAATACCAGTAATTCCAATATTATATAGTATTCCCTTTACCACCAGAACTACAGTAATATGTATAATACCAGTAATTCTCAATATATATAGTATCCCCGTACCACCAGAACTAAGTATATGTATTAATACCAGTAATTCTCAATATATATAGTATCCTGTACCCACCAGAACTACAGTATATGTATTAATACCAGAATTCTCCATATTATATAGTTCCCTGTACCAACCAGAACTACAGTATATTATTAATACCAGTAATTCTCAATATTATATAGTATCCGTACCACCCGAACCCAGTATATGTATTATACCAGTAATTCTCAATATTATAAGTATCCCTGTACCAACCCACAGAACTACAGTATATTGTATTAATACCAGTAATTCTCATATTATATAGTATCCCTGTACCAACCAGAACTACAGATATCTATTAATACCAGTAATTCTCAATATTATATGTATCCTTGTACCACCCAGAACTACAGTATTATGTATTAATACCAGTAATTCTCAATATTATATAGTATCCTTGACCACCAGAACTAAGTATATGTATTAATACCAGAATTCTCAATATTATATAGTATCCCTGTACCAACCAGAACTACAGTATATGTATAATACCAGTAATTCTCATATTATATATATACCTGTACCAACCAGAACTACATATATGTATAATACCAGTATTCTCCATTATATAGTATCCCTGTACCAACCAGCTACAAGTATATGTATTTACCAGTAATTCTCATATTATATAGTATCCCGTACCAACCAGAACTACAGTATATGTTAATACCAGTAATTCTCATATATATATATATCCCGTACCAACCAGAACTACAGTATATGTATTAATACCAGTAATTCTCAATGTTATATAGTATCCCTGTACCAACCAGAACTACAGTATATGTATTAATACCAGTAATTCTCATATTATATAATATCCCCGTACCAACCAGAACTACAGTATATGTATTAATACCAGTATTCTCAATATTATATAGTATCCCTGTACCAACCAGAACTACAGTATATGTATTAATACCAGTAATTCTCAATGTTATATAGTATCCCTGTACCAACCAGAACTACAGTATATGTATAATACCAGTAATTCTCAATTATATAGTACCTGTACCAACCAAACTACAGTATATGTATTAATACCAGTAATTCTCAATAGTATTAGTATCCCTGTACCAACCAGAACTACAGTAATGTATTAATACCAGTAATTCTCAATATTATATAGTATCCCTCCAACCAAACTACAGTAATATGTATTAATACCAGTAATTCTCAATATTATATAGTATCTGTACCAACCAGAACTACAGTATATGTATTAATACCAGTAATTCTCAATTTATATAGTATCCCTGTACCAACCAGAACTACAGTAATATGTTTTAATACCAGTAATTCTCAATATTATATAGTATCCCCGTACCAACCAGAACTACAGTATATGTATTAATACCAGTATTCTCAATAGTATAGGTATCCCTGTACCAACCAGAACTACAGTATATGTATTAATACCAGTAATTCTCAATTTATATAGTACCCTGTACCAACGAAACTACAGTATATGTATTAATACCAGTAATTCTCATAGTATATAGTATCCCGTACCAACCACAAACTACAGTATATGTATTAATACCAGTAATTCTCAATATTATATAGTATCCCTGTACCAACCAGAACTACAGTATATGTATTAATACCAGTAATCTCAATATTATATAGTATCCCTGTACCACCAAACTACAGTAATGTATTAATACCAGTAATTCTCAATGTTATATTGTATCCCTGTACCAACCAGAACTACAGTATATGTATTAATACCAGTAATTCTCATTATTATATAGTTCCCCGTACCAACCAGAACTACAGTATATGTATTAATACCAGTAATTCTCAATATATATATAGTATCCCTTACCAACCAGAACTACAGTATATGTTATAATACCAGTAATTCTCAATATTATTAGTATCCCGTACCACCAAACTACAGTATATGTATTAATACCAGTAATTCTCAATATTATATAGTATCCCGTACCAACCGAAACTATGTATATGTATTACATAATTCTCAATATTATATATATCCCTGTACCAACCAAACTACAGTATTGTATTAATACCATAATTCTCATAATTATATATTATCCCTGTACCAACCAAACTACAGTATATTATTAATACCAGTAATTCTCAATATTATATAGTATCCTGTACCACCCAGAACTACAGTATATGTATTAATACCAAAATTCTCATATTATATAGTATCCTCCGTACCAACCAGAACTACAGTATATGTATTAATACCAGTATTCTCCAATATTATATAGTATCCCTGTACCAACCAGAACACAGTATATGTATAATACCAGTAATTCTCAATATATATAGTATCCCTGTACCAACCAGAACTCAGTATATGTATTAATACCATAATTCTCAATTTATATAGTATCCCTGTACCAACCAGAACTACAGTATATGTATTAATACCAGTTATTCTCAATATATATAGTTCCCTGTAACCACCGAACTACAGTATATATATTAATACCAGTAATTCTCAATGTTTATAGTATCCCTGTACCAACCAGAACTACAGTATATGTATTAATACCATAATTCTCAATATTATATAGATCCTCCCTACCAACCAGAACTACAGTATATGTATTAATACCAGTAATTCTCAATAGTATATAGTATCCCTGTACCAACCAGAACTACAGTATATGTATTAATACCAGTAATTCTCAATTATATAGTATTCCCGTACCACCAGAACTACAGTATATGTATTATACCAGTAATCTCAATATTATATAGTATCCCCGTACCAACCAGACCTAAGTATATGTATTAATACCAGTAATTCTCAATATTATATGTATCCCTGTACCAACCAGAACTACAGTATATGTATTAATACCGTAATTCTCCATATATATAGTATCCCTGTACCAGAACTACAGTATATTATTAATACCAGTAATTCTCAATATTATATAGTATCCTGTACCACCCAGAACTACAGTATATGTATTAATACCAGTAATCTCAATATTATATAGTCCCTGTACCAACCCAAACTACAGTATATGTATTAATACCAGTAATTCTCCATATTATATAGTATCCCTGTACCAACCACTACAGTATATCTATTAATACCAGTAATTCTCAATATATATAGTATCCTTGTACCACCCAGAACTCCGTATTGTATTAATACAGTAATTCTCATATTATAGTATCCTGTACCAACCAAGAACTTTAGTATATGTATAATACCAGTAATTCTCAATATTATATAGTATCCCTGTACCAACCAGACTACAGTATATTGTATTATACCAGTAATTCTCAATGTTATATAGTATCCCTGTACCAACCAGAACTACAGTAATGTATTAATACCAGTAATTCTCATTTATATATATCCCTGTACCAACCAGAACTACAGTATATGTATTAATACCAGTAATTCTCAATATTATATAGTATCCTCGTACCAACCAGAACTACAGTATATGTATTAATACCAGTAATTCTCATATTTATAGTATCCCTGTACCAACCAAACTACAGTATATGTATTAATACCAGTATTCTCAATTTATATAGTATCCCTGTACCAACCAGAACTACGTATATGTATAATACCAGTAATTCTCATGTTATATAGTATCCCTGTACCAACCAGAACTACGTTATATGTATTATACCAGTAATTCTCAATATTATATAGTATCCCTGTACCAACCAGAACTACAGTATATGTATTAATACCAGTAATTCCAATGTATATAGTATCCCGGTACCAACCCAGAACACAGTATATGTATTAATACCAGTAATTCTCAATGTTATATAGTATCCCTGTACCAACCAAACTACGTATATGTATTAATACCAGTAATTCTCAATATTATATAGTTCCTCGTACCAACCAAACTACAGTTATATGTATTAATACCAGTAATTCTCAATAGTATTATCGCTCCTGTACCAACCAGAACTACAGTATATGATTAATACCAGTATATCTCAATATTATATAGTATTCCCGTACCACCAGAACTACAGTTATGTATTAATACCAGTAATTCTCAATATTATATAGTATCCCCGTACCAACCAGAACTATAGTATATGTTTATTAATACCAGTAATTCTCTAATATTATATAGTATCCCTGTACCAACCAGAACTACAGTATATGTATTAATACCAGTAATTCTCCATATTATATAGTATCCCTGTACCAACCAAAACTACAGTATATCTATTAATACCAGTAATTCTCAATATATATAGTATCCTTGTACCCACAGAACTACAGTATATGTTAATACCAGTAATTCTCAATATTATATTATCCCCTTACCAACCAGAACTACAGTATATGTATTAAACCAGTATTCTCCATATATAGTATCCCTGTACCAACCAGAACTACAGTATATTATTAATACCAGTAATTCTCATATTATATATATCCTGTAACCACCCAGAACTACAGTATATGTATAATACCAGTAATTCTCAATATTATATAGTATCCCTGTACCAACCAGAACTATAGTATATGTATTAATACCAGTAATTCTCAATATTATAGTATCCTGTACCAAATAGAACTACAGTTATGTATTAATACCAGTAATTCTCCATATTATATAGTATCCCTGTACCAACCAACTACAGTATATTATTAATACCAGTAATTCTCAATATTATATAGTATCCTTGTACCACCCAGAACTACAGTATATGTATTATACCAGTAATTCTCAATATTATATGTATCCTTTACCCCAAACTTAGTATATGTATTAATACCATAATTCTCAATATTATATAGTATCCCTGTACCAACCAGAACTACAGTATATGTATTAATACCAGTAATTCTAATGTTATATAGTATCCCTGTACCAACCAGAACTACAGTATATGTATTAATACCAGTAATTCCAATGTTTATAGTATCCCTGTACCAACCAGAACTACAGTTATGTATTATCCAGTATTCTCATATAATATAGTATCCCCGTACCAACCAAACTACAGTATATGTATTATACCAGTAATTCTCAATATTATATATAGTATCCCTGTACCAACCAGAACTACAGTATATGTATTAATACCAGTAATTCTCAATGTTTATAGTATCCCTGTACCAACCAGAACTACAGTATATGTATTAATACCAGTAATTCTCAATTTATATAGTATCCCTGTACCAACCAGAACTACAGTATATGTATTATACCAGTAATTCTCAATATTAATAGTATCCCCGTACCAACCAGAACTACAGTATATGTATTAATACCAGTAATTCTCAATAGTATATAGTATCCCTGTACCAACCAGAAATACAGTATATGTATTAATACCAGTAATTCCAATGTTATATAGTATCCCTGTACCAACCAGAACTACAGTATATGTATTAATCCAGTAATTCTCAATATTATATAGTATCCTTTACCAAATAGAACTACAGTATATGTATTAATACCAGTAATTCTCAATTTTATATAGTATCCTCTGTACCAACCAGAACTACACATATGTATTAATACCAGTAATTCTCAATATTTATAGTATCCCTGTACCAACCAAACTACAGTATTTTATTATACTAATAATTCTCAATATTATTAGTATCCCTGTACCAACCAGAAACTACAGTATATGTATTAATACCAGTAATTCTCATTATTATATAGTATCCCTGTACCAACCAGAACTACAATATATGTATTAATACCAGTAATTCTCAATATTATATAGTATCACCGTACCAACCAGAACTATAGTATATGTATTAATACCAGTAATTCTCAATATTATATAGTATCCCTGTACCAACCAGAACTACAGTATATGTATTAATACCAGTAATTCTCAATAGTATATAGTATCCCTGTACCACCCAGAACTACAGTATATGTATTAATACCAGTAATTCTCAAATTATAATAGTATCCCTGTACCAACCAGAACTACAGTATATGTATTAATACCAGTAATTCTCAATATTATATAGTATCCCTGTCCAACCAGAACTACAGTATATGTATTAATACCAGTATTCTTATTTTATATGATCCCCTGTACCAACCAGAACTACAGTATATGTATTAATACCAGTAATTCTCAATATTATATAGTATCCCCGTACCAACCAGAACTACAGTATATGTATTAATCCCAGAATTCTCAATATATATAGTATCCCCGTACCAACCAAACTACAGTATATGTATTAATACCAGTAATTCTCAATATTATATGTATCCCTGTACCACCAGAACTACAGTATATGTATTAATACCAGTAATTCTCAATAGTATATGTATCCCTGTACCAACCAGAACTACAGTATATGTATTAATACCAGTAATTCCAATATATATAGTATCCCTGTACCAACCAGAACTACAGTATATGTATTAATACCAGTAATTCTCAATATTATATAGTATCCCTGTACCAACCAGAACTACAGTATATGTATTAATCCCAGTAATTCTCAATTTATATGTACCCTGTACCAACCAGAACTACAGTATATGTATTAATACCAGTAATTCTCAATATATATTAGTATCCCGTACCAACCAACAGACTACAGTATATTGTATTAATACCAGTAATTCTCAATAGTATAAGTATCCCTGTACCAACCAGAACTACAGTATATGTATTAATACCAGTAATTCTCAATATTATATAGTATCCCGTACCACCAGAACTACAGTTATGTATTAATACCAGTAATTCTCAATATTATATAGTATCCCCGTACCAACCAGAACTACAGTATATGTATTAATACCAGTAATTCTCAATATTATATAGTATCCCTTGTACCAACCAGAACTACAGTATATGTATTAATACCAGTAATTCTCATATATATAGTATCCCTGTACCAACCAGAACTACAGTATATGTATTAATACCAGTAATTCTCAATATTATATAGTATCCTTGTACCACCCAGAACTACAGTATATGTATTAATACCAGAATTCTCATATATATAGTATCCCTGTACCACCAGAACTACAGTATATGTATTAATACCAGTAATTCTCAATATTATATAGTATCCCTGTACCAACCAGAACTACAGTATATGTATTATACCAGTAATTCTCAATATTATAGTATCCTGTACCAACCAGAACTACAGTATATGTATTAATACCAGTTTCTCAAATTATATAGTATCCCTGTACCACCCAGAACTACAGTATTGTATTAATACCAGTAATTCTCAATATTATATAGTATCCCGTACCACCAGAACTACAGTATATGTATTAACCAGTAATTCTCAATGTTATATAGTATCCCTGTACCAACCAGAACTACAGTATATGTATTAATCCAGTAATTCTCATATTATATAGTATCCCTGTACCAACCAGAACTACAGTATATGTATTAATACCAGTAATTCTCAATATATATAGTATCCCTGTACCAACCAGAACTACAGTATATGTATTAATACCAGTAATTCTCATATTATATAGTATTCCCGTACCACCAGAACTACAGTATTGTATTAATACCAGTAATTCTCAATATTATATAGTATCCCGTACCAACCAGAACTAAGTATATGTATTAATACCATTAATTCTCAATATTATATAGTATCCCTGTACCAACCAGAACTACAGTATATGTATTAATACCAGTAATTCTCCATATTTATAGTATCCCTGTACCAACCAGAACTCCAATATATCTATTAATACCAGTAATTCTCAATATTATATAGTATCCTTGTACCACACCAAACTACAGTATATGTATTAATACCAGTATTCTCAATATTATATAGTATCCCTGTACCACCCAGAACTACAGTATATGTATTAATACCAGTAATTCTCAATAGTATATAGTATCCCTGTACCAACCAGAACTACAGATATGTATTAATACCAGTAATTCTCAATATTATATAGTATCCCCGTACCAACCAGAACTCAGTATATATTAATACCAGTAATTCTCAATAGTATATAGTATCCCTGTACCAACCAGAACTACGTGTTGTATTTAATACAGTAATTCTCAATATTATATAGTATTCCCGTACCACCAGAACTACAGTATATGTATTAATACCAGTAATTCTCAATATTATATAGTATCTTCCCCGTATCTCAACCAGTAACTATAGTATATTTAATTAATCCCAGTAATTCTCAAATTATATAGTTCTCCCTGTAACCAACCAGAACTACAGTATATGTATTATACCAGTAATTCTCCATATTTATATAGTCCCTGTACCAACCAGAACTACAGATATCTATTAATACCGTAATTCTCAATATTATATAGTTCTCCTTGTCCCACCAGAACTACAGTAATGTATTAATACCAGTAATTCTCAATATATATAGTATCCCTGTACCAACCAGAACTACAGTATATGTATTAATACCAGTAATTCTCCATATTATATAGTATCCCTGTACCAACCAGAACTACAGTATATCTATTAATACCATTATCCAATATTATATCGTATCCTGTACCACCACCGAACTACATTATATGTATTAATACCAGTAATTCTCAATATTATATAGTATCCTTGTACCAACCAGAACTATAGTATATGTATTAATCCAGTAATTCTCAATATTATATAGTATCCCTGTACCAACCAAACTACAGTATATGTATTAATACCAGTAATTCTCCATATTATATAGTATCCCTGTACCAACCAGAACTACAGTATATGTATTAATACCAGTAATTCTCATTTATATAGTATCCCTGTACCAACCAGAACTACAGTATATGTATTATACCAGTAATTCTCAATATTATATAGTATCCCCGTACCACCAGAACTACAGTATATGTATTAATACCAGTAATTCTCAATATATATAGTATCCCGTACCAACCAGAACTACAGTATATGTATTAATACCAGTAATTCTCAATTATATAGATCCCTGTACCAACCAGAACTACAGTATATTATAATACCAGTTAATTCTCAATATTATAGTATCCCGTACCAACCAGAACTACAGTATATGTATTAATACCATAATTCTCATATTATATAGTATCCCTGTACCAACCAGACTACAGTATATGTATTAATACCAGTAATTCTCAATGTTATATAGTATCCTCTGTACCAACCAGAACTACAGTATATGTATTAATACCAGTAATTCTCAATGTATATATAGTATCCCTGTACCAACCAGAACTACAGTATATGTATTAATACCAGTAATTCTCAATATAATATAGTACCCTGTACCAACCAGAACTACAGTAATGTATTATACCAGTAATTCTCAATATTATATAGTATCCCTGTACCAACCAAACGTATATGTATTATAATACCAGTAATTCTCAATATTATATAGTATCCTGTACCAACCAGAACTACAGTATATGTATTAAACATATTCTCAATGTTATATAGTACCCTGTACCAACCAGAACTACAGTATATGTATTAATACCAGTAATCTCAATATTATATAGTATCCCCGTACCAACCAGAACTACAGTATATGTATTAATACCAGAAATTCTCAATAGATATATGTATCCCTGTACCAACCAGAACTACAGTATATGTATTAATACCAGTAATTCTCAATGTTTATAGTATCCTCACGGTACCAACCAGAACTACAGTATATGTATTAATACCAGTAATTCTCAATAGTATTAGTATCCCTGTACCACCAGAACTACAGTATATGTATTAATACCAGTAATTCTCAATATTATATAGTATCCCTGTACCAACCAGAACTACGTATATGTATTAATACCAGTATTCTCAATATTATATAGTACCCTGTACCACCAGAACTACAGTATATGTATAATACCAGTAATTCTCAATGTTATATTGTATCCCTGTACCAACCAGAACTACAGTATATGTATTTAATACCAGTAATTCTCAATATTATATAGTATCCCGTACCAACCAGAACTACATGTATATGTATTAATACCAGTAATTCTCATAGTATAATAGTACCCTGTACACAACCAGAACTACAGTTATGATTAAACCAGTAATTCTCAATATTATATAGTTATTCCCTACCACAGAACTACGTATATGTATTAATACCAGTAATTCTCAATATTAATAGTATCCCCGTACCAACCAGAACTAATAGTATATGTATTAATCCCAGTAATTCTCAATATTATAAGATCCCTGTACCAACCAGAACTACAGTATATGTATTAATACCATAAGTAATTCCATATTATTAGTATCCCTGTACAAACCAGAACTACAGTAATATTATTAATACCAGTAATCTCAATATTATATAGTATCCTTGTACCACCCAGAACTACGTATATGTATTAATCCCAGAAATTCTCAATATATATATTCATGTCCCGTACCAACCGACTACAGTATATGTATAATACCAGTAATTCTCATATAATAGTATCATCTGTACCAACCAGAACACAGTATATTTTATTAATACCAGTAATTCTCAATTATTAGTATCCCTGTACCAACCAGAACTACAGTATATGTATAATACCAATAATTCTCAATGTTATATAGTATCCCTGTAACCAACCAGAACTACAGTATATGTATTAATACCAGTTATTCTCAATATTATATAGTATCCCTTACCAACCAGAACTACAGTATATATATTAATACCAGTAATCTCAATGTATAATAGTATCCCTGTACCAACCAGAACTACAGTATATGTATTAATACCAGTAATTCTCAATATATATAGTATCCACCCTGTACCAACCAGAACTACAGTATATGTATTAATACCAGTAATTCTCAATAGTATAGTATTCCCTGTACCAACCAGAACTACAGTATATGTATTAATACCAGTAATTCTCAATATTAATATATTCCCTACCACCAGAACTACAGTATGTATTAATACCGATTAATTCTCAATATTATATAGTATCCCCGTAACCAACCAGAACTATAGTATATGTATTAATACCAGTAATTCTCAATATTATTTAGTATCCCTGTACCCACCGACACTACAGTTATGTATTAATACCTGTAATTCTCCATATTATATAGTATCCCTGTACCAACCAGAACTACAGTATATCTATTAATACCAGTAATTCTCAATATTATAGTATCCTTGTACCACCCAACTACAGTATATGTATTAATACCAGTAATTCTCAATATTATAGTATCCCTGTACCAACCACAACTACAGTATATGTATTAATACCAGTAATTCTCCATATTATATAGTATCCCTGCCCAACCAGAACTACATGATAGTATTAATACCAGTAATTCTCATATTATTAGTATCCTTGTACCACCAGAACTACAGTATATGTATTAATACCAGTAATTCTCAATATTATATAGTATCCTTGTACCAACCAGAACTTTAGTATATGTATTAATACCAGTAATTCTCAATATTAATAGTATCCCCTGTACCAACCAGAACTACAGTATATGTATTAATACCAGTAATTCTCAATGTTATATAGTATCCCTGTACCAACCAGAACTACAGTATATGTATAAACCAGTAATTCTCAAGTTATATAGTATCCCTGTACCAACCGAACTACAGTATATGTATTAATACCAGTAATTCTCAATATTATATAGTATCCCCGTACCAACCAGAACTACAGTATATGTTTAATACCAGTAATTCTCAATATTATATATTATCCTGTACCAACCAGAACTACAGTATATTATTAATACCAGTAATTCTCAATGTTATATATATCCCTGTACCAACCAGAACTACAGTATATGTATTAATACCAGTAATTCTCAATGTTATATAGTATCCCTGTACCAACCAGAACTACAGTATATGTATACTACCAGTAATCTCAATATTAATATATCCCCGTACCAACCAACTACAGTAATGTATTAATACCAGTAATTCTCAATAGTATATAGTTATCCCTGTACCAACCAGAACTACAGTATATGTATTAATACCAGTAATTCTCAATGTTATATAGTATCCCTTACCAACCAGAACTACAGTATATGTATTAAACCAGTAATTCTCAATATTATTATAGTATCCCCGTACCAACCAGAACTACAGTATATGTATTAATACCAGTAATTCTCAATAGTTATAGTATCCCTGTACCAACCAGAACTACAGTATATGTATTAATACCAGTAATTCTCAATATTATATGTATCCCGTACCATCCAGAACTACAGTATATGTATTAATACCAGTAATTCTCAATATTATATAGTATCCCCGTACCAACCAGAACTTAGTATATGTATTAATACCAGTATTCTCAATATTATATAGTATCCCTGTACCAACCAGAACTACAGTATATGTTTAATACCAGTAATCTCCATATTAATATATCCCTGTACCAACCAAAACTACACGTATATCTATTAATACCAGTAATTCTCAATATTATATAGTATCCTTGTACCACCCAAAACTACAGTATATGTATTAATACCAGTAATTCTCAATATTATATAGTATCCCTTACCACCAGAACTACAGTATTGTATTAATACCAGTTATCTCCTATTATATATAGTATCCCTGTACCAACCAGAACTACAGTATATCTATTAATAACCAGTAATTCTCAATATTATATAGTATCCTTGTACCACACCAAACTACGTATATGTATTAATACCAGTAATTCTCAATATATATGTATCCTGTACCAACCAACAGAACTATAGTATATGTATTAATACCATAATTCTCATATATATGATCCTTGTACCAATAGAACTACAGTATAGTATTAATACCAGTAATTCTCCATATTATATAGTATCCCTGTACCAACCAGAACTACAGTATATCGTTAATACCAGTAATTCTCAATTTATAGTATCCTTGTACCAACCCAGAACTACAGTATATGTATTAATACCAGAATTCTCAATATTATATAGTAATCCTTGTACCAACCAGAACTAGTATATGTATTAATACCAGTAATTCTCAATATTATATAGTATCCCCTTACCAACCAGAACTACAGTATATGTATTAATACCAGTAATTCTCAATGTTATATAGTATCCCTGTACCAACCAGAACTACAGTATGTATTAATACCAGTAATCTCAATGTTATATAGTATCCCTGTACCAACCAGAACTACAGTATATGTTTAATACCAGTAATTCTCAATATATATATGATCCCCGTACCAACCAAACTACAGTATATTATAATACCAGTAATTCTCAATATTATATAGTATCCTGTACCAACCAGAACTACAGTATATGTATTAATACCAGTAATTTCATGTTATTATATCCCTGTACCAACCAGAACTACAGTATATGTATTAATACCAGTAATTCTCAATGTTATTAGTACCCTGTACCAACCAGAACTACAGTATATGTATTACTACCAGTAATTCTCAATATTATATAGTATCCCCGTACCAACCGAACTACAGTATATGTTTAATACCAGTAATTCTCAATAGTTATAGTATCCCTGTACCAACCAGAACTACAGTATATGTATTAATACCAGTATTCTCAATGTTATATAGTATCCCTGTACCAACCAGAACTACAGTATATGTATTAATACCAGTAATTCTCAATATTATATAGTATCCTTGTACCAAATAGACACAGTATATGTATTAATACCAGTAATTCTCAATATTTTATAGTATCCCTGTACCAACCGAACTACACTATATGTATTAATACCAGTAATTCTCAATATTATATGTATCCCTGTACCAACCAGAACTACAGTATATGTATTAATACTAGTAATTCTCAATATTATATAGTATCCCTGTACCAACCAGAACTACAGTATATGTATTAATACCAGTAATTCTCAATATTATATAGTATCCCCGTACCAACCAGAAACTACAGTAATGTATTAATACCAGTAATTCTCAATATTATATAGTATCCCCGTATCAACCAGAACTACAGTATATGTATTAATACCAGTAATTCTCAATATGATATAGTATCCCGTACCAACCAGAACTACAGTATATGATTAATACCAGTAATTCTCAATATTATATAGTATCCTTGTACCAACCGAACTACAGTATATGTATTAATACCAGTAATTCTCAATATTATAAGTATCCCCGTACCAACCAGAACTACAGTACATGTATTAATACCAGTAATTCTCAATATATATAGTATCCGTACCCTACCAACCAGAACTACAGTACATGTATATACCAGTAATTCTCAATATTATATAGTATCCCTTACCAACCAGAACTACAGTATATGTATTAAATCAAGTAATTCTCAATATTATATAGTATCCCTGTACAACCAGAACTACAGTATAGTATTAATACCAGTAATTCATCAATATTATATAGTATCCCTGTACCAACCAGAACTATAGTATATGTATTAATACCAGTAATTCTCAATGTTATATAGTATCCCTGTACCAACCAGAACTACAGTATATGTATTAATACCATTACTTCTTATTTCTATATGATCCCCGTACCAACCAGAACTACAGTATATGTATTAATACCAGTAATTCACAATATTATATATTATCCCCGTACCAACCAGAACTACAGTATATGTATTAATCCCAATAATTCTCAATATATAGTATCACCCGTACCAACCAGAACTACAGTATATGTATTAATACCAGTAATTCTCAATATTATATAGTATCCCTGTACCAACCAAGAACTACAGTATATGTATAATACCAGTAATTCTCAATAGTATATGTATCCCTGTACCAACCAGAACTACAGTATATGTATTAATACCAGTAATTCCAATAGTATATAGTATCCCTGTACCAACCAGAACTACAGTATATGTATTAATACCAGTATTCTCAATATTATATAGTATCCCTGTACCAACCAGAACTACAGTATATGTATTAATCCGTAATTCTCAATTTATATGTATCCCTGTACCAACCAGAACTACAGTATATGTATTAATACCAGTAATTCTCAATATATATTAGTATCCCCGTACCAACCAACAGACTACAGTATATGTTTAATACCAGTAATTCTCAATAGTATATAGTATCCCTGTACCAACCAGAACTACAGTATATGTATTAATACCAGTAATTCTCAATATTATATAGTATCCCGTCCACCAGAACTACAGTTATGTATTAATACCAGTAATTCTCAATATTATATAGTATCCCTCGTACCAACCAGAACTAAGTAATGTATTAATACCAGTAATTCTCAATATTATATAGTATCCCTGTACCAACCAGAACTACAGTATATGTATTAATACCAGTAATTCTTATTATATAGTATCCCTGTACCAACCAGAACTACAGTATATCTATTAATACCAGTAATTCTCAATATTATATAGTATCCTCTGTACCACCCAGAACTACAATATGTATTAATCCAGAAAATTCTCATATATATAGTATCCCTTACCACCCAGAACTACAGTATATGTATTAATACCAGTAATTCTCAATATTATATAGTATCCCTGTACCAACCAGAACTACAGTATATGTATTTATACCAGTAATTCTCAATAGTTATAGTATTCCCTGTACCAACCAGAACTACAGTATATGTATTAATACCATTATTCTCAATTTATATATGTATCCCTGTACCACCAGAACTACAGTATATGTATTAATCCAGTAATTCTCAATATTATATAGTATCCCGTACCAACCAGAACTACAGTATATGTATTAATACCAGTATTCTCAATGTTATATAGTATCCCTGTACCAACCAGAACTACAGTATATGTATTAATACCAGTAATTCTCATATTATATAGTATCCCTGTACCAACCAGAACTACAGTATATGTATTAATACCAGTAATTCTCAATAGTATATAGTATCCCTGTACCAACCAGAACTACAGTATATGTATTAATACCAGTAATTCTCATATTATATAGTATCCCGTACCACCAGAACTACAGTATTGTATTAATACCAGTAATTCTCAATATTATATAGTATCCCGTACCAACCAGAACTAAGTATATGTATTAATACCATAATTCTCAATATTATATAGTATCCCTGTACCAACCAGAACTACAGTATATGTATTAATACCAGTAATTCTCATATTTATAGTATCCCTGTACCAACCAGAACTCAAGTATATTATTAATACCAGTAATCTCAATATTATTAGTATCCTTGTACCACACCAAACTACAGTATATGTATTAATACCAGTATTCTCAATATTATATAGTATCCCTGTACCACCCAGAACTACAGTATAGTATTAATACCAGTAATTCTCAATATATATAGTATCCCTGTACCAACCAGAACTACAGATATGTATTAATACCAGTAATTCTCAATATTATATAGTATCCCGTACCAACCAGAACTCCAGTATATATTAATACCAGTAATTCTCAATAGTATATAGTATCCCTGTACCAACCAGACTACAGTTTGTATTTAATACCAGTAATTCTCAATATTATATAGTATTCCCGTACCACCAGAACTACAGTATATGTATTAATACCAGTAATTCTCAATATTATATAGTATCTTCCCCGTATCTCAACCAGTAACTATAGTATATTTAATTAATCCCAGTAATTCTTCAAATTATATATCTCCCTGTACCAACCAAACTACAGTATATGTATTATACCAGTAATTCTCCATATTTATATAGTCCCTGTACCAACCAGAACTACAGATATCTATTAATACCGTAATCTCCATATTATATAGTTCTCCTTGTCCCACCAGAACTACAGTATATGTATTAATACCAGTAATTCTCAATATATATAGTATCCCTGTACCAACCAGAACTACAGTATATGTATTAATACCAGTAATTCTCCATATTATATAGTATCCCTGTACCAACCAGAACTACAGTATATCTATTAATACCATTATCTCAATATTATATCGTATCCTGTACCACCACGAACTACATTATATGTATTAATACCAGTAATTCTCAATATTATATAGTATCCTTGTACCAACCAGAACTATAGTATATGTATTAATCCCAGTAATTCTCAATATTATATAGTATCCCTGTACCAACCAAACTACAGTATATGTATTAATACCATAATTCTCCATATTATATAGTATCCCTGTACCAACCAGAACTACAGTATATGTATTAATACCAGTAATTCTCATTTATATAGTATCCCTGTACCAACCAGAACTACAGTATATGTATTATACCAGTAATTCTCAATATTATATAGTATCCCCGTACCACCAGAACTACAGTATATGTATTAATACCAGTAATTCTCAATATATATAGTATCCCCGTACCAACCAGAACTACAGTATATGTATTAATACCAGTAATTCTCAATTATATAGATCCCTGTACCAACCAGAACTACAGTATATTATAATACCAGTTAATTCTCAATATTTATAGTATCCCCGTACCAACCAGAACTACAGTATATGTATTAATACCATAATTCTCATATTATATAGTATCCCTGTACCAACCAGGACTACAGTATATGTATTAATACCAGTAATTCTCAATTTATATAGTATCCTCTGTACCAACCAGAACTACAGTATATGTATTAATACCAGTAATTCTCAATGTATATATAGTATCCCTGTACCAACCAAAAACTACAGTATATGTATTAATACCAGTAATTCTCAATAGTATATAGTACCCTGTACCAACCAGAACTACAGTAATGTATTATACCAGTAATTCTCAATATTATATAGTATCCCTGTACCAACCATAACCAGTATATGTATTATACCAGTAATTCTCAATATTATATAGTATGCCTGTACCAACCAGAACTACAGTATATGTATTAAACGTAATTCTCAATGTTATATAGTACCCTGTACCAACCAGAACTACAGTATATGTATTAATACCAGTAATTCTCAATATTATATAGTATCCCCGTACCAACCAGAACTACAGTATATGTATTAATACCAGAAATTCTCAATAGATATATGTATCCCTGTACCAACCAGAACTACAGTATATGTATTAATACCAGTAATTCTCAATGTTTATAGTATCCTCGTACCAACAGAACTACAGTATATGTATTAATACCAGTAATTCTCAATAGTATTAGTATCCCTGTACCAACCAGAACTACAGTATATGTATTAATACCAGTAATTCTCAATATTATATAGTATCCCTGTACCAACCAGAACTACGTATATGTATTAATACCAGTATTCTCAATATTATATAGTATCCCTGTACCAACCAGAACTACAGTATATGTATAATACCAGTAATTCTCAATGTTATATTGTATCCCTGTACCAACCAGAACTACAGTATATGTATTAATACCAGTAATTCTCAATATTATATAGTATCCCGTACCAACCAGAACTACATGTATATGTATTAATACCAGTAATTCTCATAGTATAATAGTACCCTGTACCAAACCAGAACTACAGTTATGATTAATACCAGTAATTCTCAATATTATATAGTATCCCTACCACCAGAACTACAGTATATGTATTAATACCAGTAATTCTCAATATTATAGTATCCCGTACCAACCAGAACTAATAGTATATGTATTAATCCCAGTAATTCTCAATATTATAGTAGATCCCTGTACCAACCAGAACTACAGTATAGTATTAATACCAAAGCTAATTCCATATTATTAGTATCCCTGTACAAACCAGAACTACAGTATATTATTAATACCAGTAATCTCAATATTATATAGTATCCTTGTACCACCCAGAACTACGTATATGTATTAATACCAGAAATTCTCAATATATATATCTCCAGTCCGTACCAACCAGAACTACAGTATATGTATAATACCAGTAATTCTCATATAATAGTATCCCTGTACCAACCAGAACACAGTATATATTATTAATACCAGTAATTCTCAATTATTAGTATCCCTGTACCAACCAGAACTACAGTATATGTATTAATACCAATAATTCTCAATGTTATATAGTATCCCTGTACCAACCAGAACTACAGTATATGTATTAATACCATTATCTCAATATTATATAGTATCCCTGTACCAACCAGAACTACAGTATATATATTAATACCAGTAATCTCAATGTATATAGTATCCCTGTACCAACCAGAACTACAGTATATGTATTAATACCAGTAATTCTCAATATATATAGTATCCCGTACCAACCAGAACTACAGTATATGTATTAATACCAGTAATTCTCAATATATAGTATCCCTGTACCAACCAGAACTACAGTATATGTATTAATACCAGTAATTCTCAATATTAATATATCCCTACCACCAGAACTACAGTTATGTATTAATACCGTAATTCTCAATATTATATAGTATCCCCGTACCAACCAGAACTATAGTATATGTATTAATACCAGTAATTCTCAATATTATTAGTACCTGTACCACCGACATACAGTTATGTATTAATACCTGTAATTCTCATATTATATAGTATCCCTGTACCAACCAGAACTACAGTATATCTATTAATACCAGTAATTCTCAATATTATAGTATCCTTGTACCACCCAAACTACAGTATATGTATTAATACCAGTAATTCTCAATATTATAGTATCCCTGTACCAACCACAACTACAGTATATGTATTAATACCAGTAATTCTCCATATTATATAGTATCCCTGCCAACCAGAACTACATGATAGTATTAATACCAGTAATTCTCATATTATTAGTATCCTTGTACCACCAGAACTACAGTAATATGTATTAATACCAGTAATTCTCAATATTATATAGTATCCTTGTACCACCAGAACTTAGTATATGTATTAATACCAGTAATTCTCAATATTATAGTATCCCTGTACCAACCAGAACTACAGTATATGTATTAATACCAGTAATTCTCAATGTTATATAGTATCCCTGTACAACCAGAACTACAGTATATGTATAATACCAGTAATTCTCAATGTTATATATATCCCTGTACCAACCGAACTACAGTATATGTATTAATACCAGTAATTCTCAATATTATATAGTATCCCCGTACCAACCAGAACTACAGTATATGTTTAATACCAGTAATTCTCAATATTATATATTATCCTGTACCAACCAGAACTACAGTATATGTATTAATACCAGTAATTCTCAATGTTATATAGTATCCCTGTACCAACCAGAACTACAGTATATGTATTAATACCATAATTCTCAATGTTATATAGTATCCCTGTACCAACCAGAACTACAGTATATGTATACTACCAGTAATCTCAATATTATATATATCCCCGTACCAACCAACACAGTAATGTATTAATACCAGTAATTCTCAATAGTATATAGTTATCCCTGTACCAACCAGAACTACAGTATATGTATTAATACCAGTAATTCTCAATGTTTATATAGTATCCCTGTACCAACCAGAACTACAGTATATGTATTAAACCAGTAATTCTCAATATTATATAGTATCCCGTACCAACCAGAACTACAGTATATGTATTAATACCAGTAATTCTCAATAGTTATTAGTATCCCTGTACCAACCAGAACTACAGTATATGTATTAATACCAGTAATTCTCAATATTATATGTATCCCGTACCATCCAGAACTACAGTATATGTATTAATACCAGTAATTCTCAATATTATATAGTATCCCCGTACCAACCAGAACTATAGTATATGTATTAATACCAGTATTCTCAATATTATATAGTATCCCTGTACCAACCAGAACTACAGTATATGTTTAATACCAGTAATCTCCATATTAATAGTATCCCTGTACCAACCAAAACTACACAGTATATCTATTAATACCAGTAATTCTCAATATTATTAGTATCCCTTGTACCACCCAAACTACAGTATATGTATTAATACCAGTAATTCTCAATATTATATAGTATCCCTTACCACCAGAACTACAGTATTGTATTAATACCAGTTATCTCCTATTATATATAGTATCCCTGTACCAACCAGAACTACAGTATATCTATTAATACCAGTAATTCTCAATATTATATAGTATCCTTGTACCACACCAAACTACAGTATATGTATTAATACCAGTAATTCTCAATATATATGTATCCTGTACAACCAACCAGAAGACTATAGTATATGTATTAATACCATTAATTCTCAATATATATATCCTTGTACCAATAGAACTACAGTATAGTTTAATACCAGTAATTCTCCATATTATATAGTATCCCTGTACCAACCAGAACTACAGTATATCTTAATACCAGTAATTCTCAATTTATAGTATCCTTGTACCACCCAGAACTACAGTATATGTATTAATACCAGTAATTCTCAATATTATATAGTAATCCTTGTACCAACCAGAACTTTAGTATATGTATTAATACCAGTAATTCTCAATATTATATAGTATCCCCTTACCAACCAGAACTACAGTATATGTATTAATACCAGTAATTCTCAATGTTATATAGTATCCCTGTACCAACCAGAACTACAGTATGTATTAATACCAGTAATCTCAATGTTATATAGTATCCCTGTACCAACCAGAACTACAGTATATGTATTAATACCAGTAATTCTCAATATATATATGATCCCGTACCAACCAGAACTACAGTATATTATAATACCAGTAATTCTCAATATTATATAGTATCCTGTACCAACCAGAACTACGTATATGTATTAATACCAGTAATTCTCAATGTTATTAGTATCCCTGTACCAACCAGAACTACAGTATATGTATTAATACCAGTAATTCTCAATGTTATTAGTATACCCTGTACCAACCAGAACTACAGTATATGTATTACTACCAGTAATTCTCAATATTATATAGTATCCCCGTACCAACCAGAACTACAGTATATGTTTAATACCAGTAATTCTCAATAGTTATATATCCCTGTACCAACCAGAACTACAGTATATGTATTAATACCAGTAATTCTCAATGTTATATAGTATCCCTGTACCAACCAGAACTACAGTATATGTATTAATACCAGTAATTCTCAATATTATATAGTATCCTTGTACCAAATAGAACTACAGTATATGTATTAATACCAGTAATTCTCAATATTTTATAGTATCCCTGTACCAACCGAACTACACTATATGTATTAATACCAGTAATTCTCAATATTATATGTATCCCTGTACCAACTAGAACTACAGTATATTTATTAATACTAGTAATTCTCAATATTATATTGTATCCCTGTACCAACCAGAATTACAGTATATGTATTAATACCAGTAATTCTCAATATTATATAGTATCCCCGTACCAAACCAGAACTACAGTAATGTATTAATACCAGTAATTCTCAATATTATATATATCCCCTGTATCAACCAGAACTACAGTATATGTATTATAATCCAGTAATTCTCAATATGATATAGTATCCCGTACCAACCAGAACTACAGTATATGATTAATACCAGTAATTCTCAATATTATATAGTATCCTTGTACCAACCGAACTACAGTATATGTATTAATACCATAATTCTCAATATTATAAGTATCCCCGTACCAACCAGAACTACAGTACATGTATTAATACCAGTAATTCTCAATATTATATAGTATCCGTATACCAACCAGAACTACAGTAATGTATATACCAGTAATTCTCAATATTATATAGTATCCCTATACCAACCAGAACTACAGTATATGTATTAAATCAGTAATTCTCAATATTATATAGTATCCCTGTACCAACCAGAACTACAGTATAGTATTAATACCAGTAATTCTCAATATTATATAGTATCCCGTACCAACCAGAACTACAGTATATATTAATACCAGTAATTCTCAATATATATAGTATCCCTGTACCAACCAGAACTACAGAATGTATAATACCAGTAATTCCAATATTATATAGTATCCCTGTACAACCAGAACTACAGTATATGTATAATACAGTAATTCATCAATATTTTTTAGTTTTAGAAACTTATCCAGGCCTTTTTTAAAGCTATTTAATGAACTTGCCATTACCACATCTGCTGGAAGACAGTTCCACAGTTTCACCGTTCTCACTGTAAAGAAACCTTTCCTAATCTGACGATGAAACTTCTTTTCTTCCAACCTTAAAGGATGTCCATGTGTCCTCTGATATGACCTATTAGTGAACAATGCACCAGAGAGTTTATTGTATGGCCCATTAATATATTTGTATAAGGTTATAATGTCCCCATGCAAACGTTGCTTCTCCAATGTAAACAGCCCTAACTTGTCTAATCTGCCTGCATATTTAAGCCCCTCCATTCCCCTTATTAATTTAGTTGCCCTTCTCTGAACTGCCTCAATTTCCAAGATGTCCCTTTTTTATATGGGATTCCAAAACTGCACCGCATATTCCAAATGAGGCCTTACCAGTGCCTTGTAAAGAGGGAGAATAATATCTTTCTCTCTTGAATCTATTCCCCTCTTTATACAAGACAATATCTTGCTAGCTCTAGCCATTGCTACCTGGCATTGTTTGCTATGGCTAAGTCTGTTATCTACCAGAACCCCCAAATCTTTTTCCATTACAGATGCACTTAACACAGAGTTATTTATGGTGTAGGTGGCACAGGGATTATTAAATCCCAAATGCATCACCTTACATTTATCAACATTGAATCTCATCTGCCATTCTGCTGCCCATTTTGATAATCTATCTAGGTCTGCTTGCAGCACTTGCACATCATTTGAAGTTACCAAAGCTCTGCATAGTTTAGTGTCATCAGCAAACACTGAGACCTTGCTCTCAATGCCCCTTCTAAGTCATTTATAAACAGATTAAACAGAAGTGGCCCCAGTTCAACAGATTTTAAATCAACGTGTTAAAAACAGATTAACAGAAAGGGCAATTCCAGTAAGGGTAAGACGCACCTCTAAGACTGCAGGATTTGGCATGATTTATAGAGACGTGCCCAATTGTGCCTTAAAATCAGGAGCGATCAGCCTGGACCCCTGTAGTTGGGGGCAAGAATTCTCTAGTCTGACCCCCAGTGGCGTAACTAGGAATCACTGGGTCCCATAGCAACTATGATGGGGCCTCGTGGCTCCCGGGCCCCTCTGTGGTTGGTCCCCTGGTAGTTACGCCCCTGCTGACCCCAGTTTCAAAAACAAACAAAATAGAAAATCCCATAATCCCCCCTCTCCTGGTTATATTTGTAAAATGGGCCAATTACATTGACCTTTCTATCAAATGATTGTAAAAGAACCTGCATTATAAGACTAGAGTTTAGATATGAAATCCATAAAGTAAGACATGAAGTTAGTGTAGACAGTTTATAGTGTATCACTATGGCAGCGTAAAGTTCCATGGCTGCAACTGCAAAACCTGGAAGGTCAGACTGTATCACAGGTGGAAAGCCCGTTACATGGCCCTGTAAATGGAAGAATGAGCTGCCACCCATGTCTACATATGCCATCAGATGTAATGAGACCAAGGAAAGGGCCTGCACTAAGGGGTGAGTTTGGGATTATGAGGTCCTGCCTAATCTCCACATACCACAACCAGGATATTTGACATTATGGACCCTTATTTATCTCGCTGCCCCCTAGGGCGGACATGATTGTTCTTCTCTACTGTATAAAAACTGCACCTGACCTTAAGAGTTTCCTTCAGCCCAGACACGACAATAATTTGACAACGTACGTCTACAAATAGGAGAAAACAATAAATTGTTGGGCTGCCTCCCCCTTCTAAGCCCTTCAGGAAGTTGGCTAATTGCTCCTTGAATTACCCTAGTGTTACAGACACCCACAACGTGGCTACAGGACCTTCTCCACGTTTATAGCTTCTTCTGCTTCCTGCCATCTGCTTCCAATTTCTCTCCAGTTTCCTTGTGTGTCCCGATGACCTTTTACCTGTTTGGAGGTGAAAATAATAACATAAGTTGACACGTTTCAGTGTCCCCTCTGGTTTCGCTTGTTGCTCCCAATAAATCTTTCCCGTCTCCGAGTAGGATTATCCTTGACAGG
Source organism: Hymenochirus boettgeri (assembly GCA_019447015.1). NCBI lineage: Eukaryota > Metazoa > Chordata > Amphibia > Anura > Pipidae > Hymenochirus > Hymenochirus boettgeri. The sequence continues at coordinate 175,467 of JAACNH010000176.1, read as the reverse complement.
TTTCCTTGGAGACCGAACCTCGGGAGCAACCATCCGACGAGATGTTTTACCTAAAGGCCCGAGCGTGGATTAAATTCACAGATTAAAGGGTTTTGAACTTTAATATATATAACAAATTTCCTTTTAATGACTTTTTTCTTTCTCCCTAACCATTTAAGTTGACAGCAAAGGGTCGCTTATCCGTCTCACCCCGTTCAGGAAACGTAAAGGACGAAATGAAATAATGATTTATGAAACAAGGGTTTTCTGTGCTATTCACAAGAAGATAGGAACTACAAGTCCCATCATTCCATTTCCCCGATTCTTCAGAATCAACATCCCTAGACCTTTAATGGGGCTCGTGCTATTTATTTGTAGCAACGAATCAGATGTAAGCTTTTTACTGGGTTACTGCAGTTAGATAAAATCTAATTGGCTGCTACCGGTTTATATCAAGGGCAAAGTTTTAGGCTGGGTACACACTATCCATGTATCGGTTGGTTGGACGGAAATATCACATGGTCGCCCGTTTGTCTGGATTGGACGAACAGGCGATCGGGCCTGTCTGTAAATCATGGCCCATTGTGATGATCACTATGGGATCGGTTGCCCGAATTGTTGGGCACTATTGTCCCGTCCAACTAGTAGTGAACACTCGATCAGGAAAAAATGTCCCTTTGTGTGTACCCTTTTATTGTATCAGGCCCTTCAATTAATAGCCATTACTGTGAAACATGGGTTCTTCCCAGATTAGTCCTCTGTTGTGTCGTCCCACCCCTGTGCATTCCTAGTTAAAATTAGCATCATTAAATCAACCGAGCCAAGATTTGGAATTTGGCCTCAGATCCTGAGATTTTGGTTAGAATGTCAATGCTGGAGTTCCATTGAGTTCCCAGATATTTGTCACCCGCAATTGAGGAACTTCTGGGGATTGTGGTTAGCGACAGTTGGAAATCATTTTTTCAGATACTAAAACTGTCAATCAAAGGTCCCAGTCAAAATCCCGAAGCTTGGCTGAATTAGAACTAATGAGCCACGTGGCCCTCAGGACATACAGATATCAGGGGGTGTAGGGAAAGTTTGAGTCATGGGGTTTAGGGCTATAGGTCTGGGGCTATAGAGTGTCACTTGCATATTACACAATAAGTTGTTCCGCAAACTTTTTACCTCTACAGCCTGCGACTCTCTGATTGGCTCATAGCTTTCAAAATGATGGAACATGTTATAACCCCGCCCCTTTTGACCCCATGACTAATAGACTTTTCCCTTTCTTCACGTGCACTTAACTAGAAGTGCCCACAGGCTTGTAACTAGAAGTGCCCACAGGCTTGTAACTAGAAGTGCCCACAGCCTGGTTAACTAGAAGTGCCCACAGGCTTGTAACTAGAAGTGCCCACAGGCTGGTAAGTGCCCACAGGCTGGTAAGTGCCCACTGGCTGGTAACTAGAAGTGCCCACTGGCTGGTAAATATGTGCCCACAGGCAGGTAACTAAAAGTGCCCAAAGGTTGGTAACTAGAAGTGCCCACAGGCTGGTAACTAGAAGTGCCCACTAGCTTGTAACTAGAAGTGCCCACAGGCTGGTAACTAAAAGTGCCCACAGGCTGGTAACTAGAAGTGCCCACTAGCTTGTAACTAGAAGTGCCCACAGGCTGGTAACTAAAAGTGCCCACAGCCTGGTAACTAGAAGTGCCCACAGGCTTGTAACTAGAAGTGCCCACAGGCTGGTAACTAGAAGTGCCCACAGGCTGGTAACTAGAAGTGCCCACAGGCTGGTAAGTGCCCACTGGCTGGTAACTAGAAGTGCCCACTGGCTGATAAATATGTGTCCACAGCCAGGTAACTAAAAGTGCCCAAAGGTTGGTAACTAGAAGTGCCCACTGGCTGGTAAATATGTGCCCACAGGCTGGTAACTAAAAGTGCCCAAATGTTGGTAACTAGAAGTGTCCACTGGCTGGTAACTAGAAGACCCACTGGCTGATTAATATGTACCCGCAGGCAGGTAACTAGAAGTGTACATATGCAATCTTGGAGTACCTTGATAAAATGGTGCAGTTATACGAAATGGGTGAAAACTTGCAGTGGAACAGTTCAACCCTGTAGAAGTCCCTCTGGTAAGCAATGTCTCCTGGGCTGCTAAGGCATCCAAACACCTGAACAGCACAACTTCTCTTTAATCTGCTGGAAGGTCCCGAGAGAGTTCAGCTTTTCTCTAGCTTTTATACCCTATAGAACAAATCCCATCATTCCATTCAAAAGTCTCATCTTGATGACCTGGACACAATGAAGCTTCATTCTGGTGCTCAGATAGACTGACGGTTCATTTTGCCAATAGTTCACGCAGCAGGTATAATACAGATCCCCCTTAGTTATAAAAAGAAAAATGCTAATATAAGGCGATGGTAAAATGGGGTACTTAAATTGATCCAGGGTCTGTCAGCCTTATGCAAATTGTATGCACAAGACTCTTTATCAGGGGTGGGCCCTCGCATATGTTGGAGGCAGGGTGTCGCTGAACTACCACTTTAGGTAGAAGGCAATAAATGGGCGCCAGTGGTTCTTGAACTTAAACAGTATCTTATTTATTAACAGAACAATATTAATAAAGAATTGCAAGTAACACAATGAGGTGACATAGCATGGCACAGCTATCACATAAATACTCACAAACCAGAGGGATCAGAAACAGCATAAATAACAATCAGCTTGTTAGTGCCACCCCAACTCTCAGGTCACTGTAGTGGAATCTTCTACCCCTATGTCTGGCACTATGTCCCTATTATTGGGTGGTAAGCCCAGGACTCTAGTCCTTACTAAATCTCCTTGTTGGAGCTCAGGCTGCTCACTAGCTACCCTACTCCTATCTATCACTCCTGGAGTGATCTATAACAGAATCTAATCTCACATTAACTGGGCCTACCTGTTATTTAATGTCCCATGCTCTCCCCTATCCTATCCCCACTTCAAGATTTTCCAATCTCCTTAAAACATCATTGGAGTCCAGCACAAGTGAAGGAAGAGTGTCCAGAAATTCACGTAGACACAGATCCACATATTTGCTGGCTTCTTCAGTAGGGCCCCCTGAACCAGCCACACTCTTGTGGATTTTGGGGATGGCATAAAAGTTAACTGGAACCTCCTGTATTACAAACTCCATCTCTTGCTTATCTATAATACCCTCTTGCTTAGCAACGCCTACCAGCTGTTGCAATTCCAATTGAACCTGCATCATCTAGGTTTTTTCTAACCTCTCATATTGGCCCTTTTCTTTAAGGAGACGATTGACCTCTTTTACATGGCTGCTTTCTTTAAGCAAAACTATATTTCCACCTTTATCGGCAGCTTTCACAATAACCTCTTTAGCCTTTTTAAGGTCTTTGAGAGCCATCACTTCCCCCCTTGTCAAGTTGTTATCTTTAACATGGGTATCTTTAAAATCCGCTATTTTTTTCCATTAATTCCACAAACAACTTGACATTGGGGAATTGAAGTGGGAAAAAGTGGGATTTCTTCTTCAATCCAGTTCTAAATACCTGGCTGGGGGTATTGTCAACACCTGTGGGTAGACTAGACGTTTAGAGGTCTACTAGAGTCTCCCATGCCTGTCTGTCAGACAAAGTCAGTTGACTAGGACCTGCAGGTTTATCATAAAAAATGTAAATCTTTGACTAGAGTGAATTTGTCTAATCTGGATTTGGGGACAAAGGATAAACCTTTCCGTAATAAAGACAAATGGTCTGCACTAAAAACCAGATCCAACAAATGAATTACCTGTAATACTACGTCGGTCTCCTCTTGTTCCGATACCCCCACCTGCGTCTGTCCGTCAACCATCTGTTTACCCCAGTCTTGTCCCACAATCTGTCGGAAATTGTGGCTCCTCTCTTTCTCTTACCTCTCCTGGTCTTCCTACTCTGTTTTTTGACTGATTAACATCTTGGCTAGATTCACCTACATGCTCTCCGTTTTGTTGTGACCCTTGCCTATCCAGCAAGCTCTTTTAAAGGAATACACCCTATCCTCTTTAAAATCCTCATAGTCTCTCAATTTTTTTTTTCTTTTTCCTCAACTTGAATTCATGTTGCGTTCTTTCTAGTTCCTTCTTTTCCCTCTGATAACTGGACACGCAGTTTGGGACGTGATATAATTTGTTCCGGGTGTCCGGCGATATATAAAGAAGCTTGGCACTTTGTGTTTATTGGCCATATTACAGTGGATTCCATTCAGGTCCAGTCTCGGACCATTTTTATTAATGGGACTATCTATTTATGGAGCATTTTTCTAAGGCCCCAGGTACACTGGGTAATTATAAATATGTTATTCATTAGCACCTTTAATGGGTGCAGTGTGGGTTTCTAATTATAAGGGTATTCTACTGCGAGTGCTATTAAAAGGGGGTATTGTATATAGAGGGGAGTCTTTTTCCTTTCTAATAAGTGTCTTACTTTCCAATTGCCATTTGGAGTCAGGAAGGACCCCCCCTCCTTTTAGCTGTTTTTTTTTTTTGCCTTCCTCTGGATAAACTGTTAAAAAGGAGAGTGAAAAGGTTGTACTTGATGGACATATGTCTTTATTCAACCTCAATTACTATGTTACTATGCCTCTCTGACAGGCATGTCTTATAAGCTGTGTCATAAGCCCCATCTCTAAAAGTTGATCTTTTCAAAAGCTACAGGCTTGCAATTAATAACTGTGCTTTCCTCTGCCTATGGACATATCGGGGAGAAAATATATTTTCAGATGTGTAGCTTTAAAAAAAAGAAGTTTAGGGGTGGGGCTTGTGATTTAGCTGATGATGCTCTGTCACAGCAGTAGGCATGCTCTAGCCAGTGGCTTGCTGGTGCTAGTGAGCTGTGTAAGCTGAAGCAGCATCCCTTATACAGCTGTAAGACAGCGTGCAGCTAGAAGCATGATTCTATATAAGGTGGAGTGTGGTCTTTGTATTAGACGGCACATGTATGGAGATCACAGTTCCTGTTTCATGGGGGATGGCTAAAAAGCATGGTGTAAATTTTAATTTGAGTTACCATGTTAGTTTTTCCCAATCAGAATGCTTAAAGGAGAACTTGCACTTTTAAAGTTTTCTTGAAAAAAAAACAAAAACAAAAAAACAGGTAAAATTAAAGTACCAGTGACAGGGAGGTAGGATTAATAACTCCTACCGTCCAATATTGTTTCTGTTAGGAGCGCCAGCATGAAGAATACTGCTTCTGCCAGTGCTTCAGCACTATCTTTAATACAGGAAAAGCCCAGGACACTAACCTGGCAGATAAAACTGTACGTGCTGGTGTCCCTCAACAAAATGATATTGGGAGGTAGGGTAGGGTAATCAATCCTACTTTCCTGCACCAGGTACTTTTCATTTTTATATTATTGTTATTTCGTACATATTTTTTCGTGACAGGATCCTAAATATTCTAGTTATCCTCTATGATTCTCATGTTCTTCCAAACAATCAGCTTGCTCTATAGAAAAACTACTAGGTGTTTACTTATTTTATTCCCCAGGCTGTATAGCCGTAGGGACGTATTTCTGCAGTCCTAGCCAGCACAGTCATTCGTTGTAAGAGAGCCGAAGATAGCAATCAGACGTACGCCCGCTCTAGTGTAACATGTGCTCCCCCCACCCCCAAACCATTCCTACCTTCTTAAACAACCTTTTATCAGCTTCCAGACATGCAGGTCTCGCCTCCAGCCAAAACTAACACCGTGTTCCAAGAAATCTATTCCGAGTGTAATGTATTCAATAAGTGGGGCTGTTGTCTTCTTATCACCCAGATTGTGTGAGCGCAAAGTGGAAATTTCATATCATGCAGAAAGCCTTTCCACACTCAGCGGTCGGTAGAGAAAGAATTTGCCTGGAAGCCACAGGCAGCCGTACAGCTTTCAGCCATGATATACAGTAGAGAGATCTCTTGTTATTCTATGTGCCTCATTACAAAGTCAGGAAAGTGGTGCAGATTTTGTTCAATGGTGTGTGTGTGGGGGGAAAAAATTCCCACTCCCTGTGTACTTTACATACCAGTGATAGTGCCAGATAGCTTAGCCCACCTGTGGTCACTCATATTAACAGATCATCTGATGTAACAATAAGTTTTTTATATTTGCCAATAAGTTGGCTATACAAGATTAGGGGCATAAATGCCACGGACGCATCTACTGTGACAGAAGGAGGACCGAGAGACAGGGGGGTCCCAACTTCTTTTCCTATGACAGCCTCCTCCCAGAAAACCCCTGTGGATAATGCAGTGAGGAGGCCCCTTTATAGTTTTGCTGGGGGCTTAGTGGTTTCTGGTTACACCACTGTACAAGATAACAATTGTACAATCCCAATATCCTATGACCACAATGAAATTCCCAGAATTTTCCAGCGGGTCCCTTAACCAATCAAATTGGACCAATTCAACACACACAATATAAACGATGAAGAAACACAAACATTTGCAAGTATGGCTGCCATCACATAGAGTCTTCTAAATACATCACATGGAAATATAATAAAGAGTTACAAGCAACTCTACAAGTCCCAACCTGTGGCCCATGGGTGCATGTAGCTTGTTATAGTAAAAGCTCTTTTCGGGCAGGGCTGAGGGGGAGAAGCTTTGATGGTCTGGGTGCATAGTTACAGATACAACAGTCACTGCCTGTATAGAGCTGGTTGGGCACCCCTGCTCTATACAAATATACTCCTGGAGTAGTTATAATACTGTGATAATATAGAAAACTGTAGTAGCAAATGGTCATACAGTATATATACTACTTGTGGTTTCTAAAAGGACTAACACTGCAGGGTTTATACCAGACGCTAATGATGCGGCAGTAAATTAGCGATTGTTACTTTGGCATCACTAATTAGGTAAGGTAACAGTATGGTATTGCGTAGATTTCTAGGTTGTCCACCTGTTCTGTTGTTTCTTGGAAAGATGTCTAGGTTGTCAATTTCTAGGGCAGATTTCTAGGTTGGCCACCTCTTGGGTTTTTTGAAACGATATCTAGGTTGTCCATGTGGACTTTTCTAGGGCAGATTTCTTGGTTTTCCACCTGTTCTGTTGTTTCTTGGAAATATATCTAGCATGGGAGGAGTGGCCCAGTAGGCTGAGGGGCAAATGCCCCCTGGGCTGGTCTCCAATGAAAAATTTGGGCTGCCACAGAAACTTTTAGTAAGTTACGATCTAAAATGGCACTGCACGCACCACTAGTTTTAGCATAGGCAAGGCAGGGGTTACGTTAGCTCTCCAGATCATTAGCCAGTGTTAGTCAGCCCTCCAATTCATTAGCCAGTGTTAGTCAGCCCTCCAATTCATTAGCCAGTGTTAGTCAGCCCTCCAGATCATTAGCCGGTGTTATCAGCTCTCCAGTTCATTAGCCAGTGTTAAGTCAGCCCTCCCAATTTATTAGTCAATTAGTTATCTAAACCTCATCATACACTTTAAAATGTTACAGGCAACCATATAAAATAAGAATAGTAGTCTTAAAAATGGGCATAACTAAAACAAAGTGTGTGTGACCTTGGTAAAGTGGCCGTGGTCAAACATTTTGTGATCTACCATGAAAGGGACCCTTTCGTGGTTGTATTTCCCCCCCAGGTCAAAAGGTCCCAGTCCTCCCCTGATATCTAGGTAGTCCATGTGGACATTTTTAGGGCAAATTTCTTGGTTGTCCACCTGTTTTGTTGTTTTTTTGAATAGCTATCTAGGTTGTCCCTGTGGTCATTTTTAGGGCACCTGTTCTGTTTTTTCTTGGATAGATATCTAGGTTGTTAATTTCTTGGGCAGATTTCTAGGTTGTCCACCTGTTTGGTTTCTTGGAAAGATATATAGGTTGTCCATGTGGACATTTCTATGGCAGATTACTTGGTTTTCCATCTGTTCTTTTGTTTCTTGAAAAGATATCTAGTTTGTCAATTTCTAGGGCAGGTTTCTAGTTTTTCCACCTCTTTGGTTTTTTGGAAAGATATCTAGGTGGTCCATGTGGATATTTCTAGGGCAGATTTCTTGGTTGTCCACCTGTTTTGTATTGTTCTTGGAAAGATATCTAGGTTGTCCGTGTGAACATTCCTAGGGCTGACTTCTAGGTTGTTTACCTTTTTTTATTGTTTTTTGGAAAGATATCTAGGTTGTCAATGTGGATATTTTAAGGTCAGATTTCTTGGTTGTCCACCTGTTCTGTTCTTTCTTGGATAGATATCTAGGTTGTTAATTTCTAGGGCAGATTTCCAGGTTCATCACCTCTTTGGTTTATTGGAAATATATTTAAGTTCTCTATTTGGACATTTCTAGGGAAGATTTCTTGGTTGTCCATACTGTACCTGCCAAATACATTTTTCTTTACAATTTTAAAGTTGTTGTTGTTTGCAGTAATGACTAGAGATGGTCGAACTATTGAAAGTTCGGTCCGTTTTCGAACTTTCGAACTATTGTAAAAGTTTGAAAGTTCGAAAACGGACCCATTAAAGTCTATGGGAGGCAAATAGTTTGAAAAGTTCAAGTCAAATACAACTAAAATATTAATGGTAACTTAATGTAAATGGCTGTGGGACCTGAAAAATGGTCTTGGGAGCATGTTCCAATATCCAGGACTTAAGTAAAATCAATTTTACTCTCACGCGCGCTACTTTCGAGCTTTCGCGTTCGAACGTTCGAGGTAACAGGGACATTACCTCGAGACTTTACTCGCAGATTCGATGTTCACGCCTAGATACCATGTACATTTTACTCGCGGATTCGATACTCGAACGTTCGAACATACGATAAATCATCGAAAGTCCGGGAAATATCGGAAGTCCGCGTCCGAGATAGTTCGAGAAGTCCGGGTCCGCTCGAACTCGAACAGTTCGGCTCGAACTCGAGTTCGAGTTCTATGCCATCCCTAGTAATGACTTGTGAATCCGTCTAAAAATAAATCTTCTTTAATCAATTCCGTGTTTTAATGCTTAATTCTATAGGTTGGCATCTCTTGTGAGCCTCAAATTAAAGGTAAATCAAAACCCATCACTACAATAGTTAGAGAGGTGACGGACATAGAACTAACCTGTTATGCAGCAAGGTGATGGGAGGAGGCAGTTAGGGGAATAGCATTCAGTCATTGGCTGTTATTTCATCTGTTGCATCCATCATTGACAGCTGCTTACGGTAAGAACCAGGAAAAAAACACCAGGCAGCATTTCAGGTTAGACTTACATCTCTCAGTTTTGGCAGTTGAGGGTGTGTTTTACCTAAATACAATTTTTTACTTTTAAGTTTCTCATTTCCATGTTTCTTGGGTTTCAAGTTTTGTTTTACTGCATTTGACCAGAAAAAGACACTTAGCAAAACTAGGTCACAAACTAGGGACATTTTTAGAGAGAAAAGTGTCATTTTTAGCAAAGCTCTATGAATAGCATGGAGATTGACTGCTGGGCTTCATATTGATTTTGGACAGAGACCCAGCTGTTCCTTTATTTCCTTATCTCACTGTATGGAAAAACCGGGAAAAGATTGGTTGGTACAGGGATACTATATAATATTGAGAATTACTGGTATTAATACATATACTGTAGTTCTGGAGAATTACTGGTATTAATACATATACTGTAGTTCTGGTTGGTACAGGGATACTATATAATATTGAGAATTACTGGTATTAATACATATACTGTAGTTCTGGTTGGTACAGGGATACTATATAATATGGAGAATTACTGGTATTAATACATATACTGTAGTTCTGGTTGGTACAGGGATACTTTCCGATTGCTGTTTGGAGTCCCCCTATTTTTAACTGTGTTTTTTTTGCCTTCCTCTGGATTAATCGTTACTTAGGGTTAAAAAGATAGGTTGGACTTGATGGACATATGTCTTTATTCAACCTCAATTACAATGTTACCCCCTCTCTGGGGGAGAGAAGCCAATGTGGTGAGGGGTATTTCCAGTGGGGCTAAGCCTGCCTAACTCATCAACAATGCTGGCAAACTGCAGTGATCCTACTCTAACTCAATGTTTCTTATGCTGTGTAGCATTACCCTTTCGCCCATTTTTGCCTATATGTTGAAAATTACAAAAATAAAGATTAAAGGGGAAGTTCAGTGAAAATACATATACTTTTAAGAAAAAAGAGCAGTATTTTCCCATCCCAATGACCTTAACCTGCCTATTCAGCATTTTGTCTGTGTATAAATAAATGCTTCTGAAATACTGACTTCCTGTTTTGTTTTAAATGGGTGAGACTATGTAGAATACTAATAATTATAATAATTTATAATATAAACAAAAAATGTTAAAAATAATGATATTTTCCACTGAACTTTCCCTTTAAAGACAGATTTAAATGTCGAATGCGGAAGCTTGAAAGTAGCACGCGTGTGAAGGAAGTTCTGAATAGTTGTACGTGTTCCCCAGACCATTTTCCAGGTCCCAGAGCCATGTACAGTAAGTTACCATTGCAAACTTTTCAAACTGTTTGTCCCCTTTGACTTTAATGGTCCAATTTTGGAACTTTCCCTGAAGTTCAATATTCGAAAACGAACCGAACGTTAGAAAGTTCGTCCATATCAATTTATTACATGTATTTGTAACCAGATATTTAAGAAGTTCTGTATTTACCTCCTCCCTCTACTCAATGAGCTTTTTATAAGCTTTAGCATGTGCAGAGGAGGCAGCAAGTATAATAATAATAATAATATATTTATTTGTCACTTTAAAAGAAAAAGAACAACACATTTTTTCAAACTACAAACGATTCAGTTCAAAACCAATATAACTCAACAATTAACCACCAAGATAGGAGTACATTAAGATCATTAAAAACCTAGATCCTTTATATAAAATCTATATATTTAAGGCCATAATCGCCTTAGGATAAAAACTATTTTTAAAGGGCATGGCCAGCTTAATATTGATGTTTGATCATATCATAAATCTTCCCTGCCCACCCCCAACCGCTGAGGTATTTCTGTAAAAAAAAACACCGGAGGCGCAGTATACTAATATAATAATATTTTTTGTCACTTTAAAGAAAAAGAACAACACATTTTTTCAAACTACAAACGATTCAGTTCAAAACCAATATAACTCAACAATTAACCACCAAGATAGGAGTACATTAAGATCATTAAAAACCTAGATCCTTTATATAAAATCTATATATTTAAGGCCATAATCGCCTTAGGAAATAAACTATTTTTAAAGGGCATGGCCAGCTTAATTTGATGTTTGATCATATCATAATCTTTCTTTTCGGCAGGGCTGAGGGGAGAAGCTTTGATGGTCTGGCCATAGTTTACAGATACAACAGTCACTGCCTTTATAGAGCTGGTTGGGCACCCCTGCTCCACAAAATAACTCCTGGAGTAGTTATAATACTGTGATAATTAGAAACTGTAGTAGCAAATGTCATACAGTATATATACTACTTGTGGTTTCTAAAAAGCTAACACTCGCAGGTTTATAACCAGACGCTAATGATCGGCAGTAAATTAGCGATTTGTTACTTTGGCATCACTATTAGGTAAGGTAACAGTATGGTATTGCGTAGATTTCTAGGTTTCCCCCTGTTCTGTTGTTTCTCTGAAAGATGTCTAGTTGTCAATTTCTGGCAAATTTCTAGGTTGGCCACCTCTTGGGTTTTTGAAACGATATCTAGGTTGTCCATGTGGACTTTTCTAGGGCAGATTTCTTGGTTTTCCACCTGTCTGTTGTTTTCTTGGAAATATATCTAGCATGGGAGGAGTGGCCCCAGTAGGCTGAGGGGCAAATGCCCCCTGGGCTGGTCTCCATGAAAAATTTGGGCTGCCACAGAAACTTTTAGTAGTTACGATCTAAAATGGCACTGCACCACCACTAGTTTTTAGCATAGGCAAGGCAGGGGTTTACGTTAGCTCTCCAGATCATTAGCCAGTGTAGTCAGCCCTCCAATTCATTAGCCAGTGTTAGTCAGACCCTCCAATTCTTAGCCAGTGTTAGTTCAGGCCCTCCGATCATTAGCCGGGGTTATCAGCTCTCCATTCATTAGCCAGTGTTAAGTCAGCCCTCCCAATTTATTAGTCAATTAGTTATCTACCAAACCATCATCATACACTTTAAAATGTTCAGGCAACCATATAAAATAAGAATAGTAGTCTTAAAAATGGGCATAACTAAAACAAGTGTGTGTGACCTGGTAAAGTGGCCGTGGTCAAACATTTTGTGATCTACCATGAAAGGGACCCTTTCGTGGTTGTATTTCCCCCCCAGTTCAAAAGGTCCACTCCTCCCCTGATATCTAGGTAGTCCATGTGGACATTTTTAGGGAGCAAATTTCTTGGTGTTCCACCTGTTTTGTTGTTTTTTTTGAATAGCTACTAGGTTGTCCCTGTGGTCATTTTTAGGGCACCTGTCTGTTTTTTTTTTCTTGGATGATATCTAGGTTGTTATTTCTTGGGCAGATTTCTAGGTTGTCCACCTGTTTGGTTTCTTGGAAAGATATATAGGTTGTCCCATGTGGACATTTCTATGGCAGATTACTTGGTTTTCCATCTGGTTCTTTTGTTTCTTAAAGATATCTAGTTTGTCAATTTCTAGGGCAGGTTTCTAGTTTTTCCACCTCTTTGGTTTTTTTGGAAAGATCTAGGTGGTCCATGTGGATATTTCATAGGCAGATTCTTGGTTGTCCACCTGTTTTGTATTGTTCTTGGAAAGATATCTAGGTTGTCCGTGTGAACATTCCTAGGGCTGACTTCTAGGTTGTTTACCTTTTTTTATTGTTTTGTGAAAGATATCTAGTTGTCAATGTGGATATTTTTAAGGTCAATTTCTTGGTTGTCCACCTGTTCTGTTCTTTCTTGGATAGATATCTATGTTTTAATTTCTAGGGCAGATTTCCAGGTTCATCACCTCTTTGGTTTATTGGAAATATATTAAGTTCTCTATTTGGACATTTCTAGGGAAGATTTCTTGGTTGTCCATACTGTACCTGCCAATACATTTTTCTTTACAATTTTAAAGTTGTTGTTTTTTGCAGTAATGACTAGAGATGGTCGAACTATTGAAAGTTGCGTCCGTTTTCGAACTTTCGAACTATTGTAAAAGTTTGAAAGTTCGAAAACGGACCCATTAAAGTCTATGGGAGCAAAGGTTTGAAAAGTTCAAGTCAAATACAACTAAAATTTAATGGTAAACTTAATGTAAATGGCTGTGGACCTGAAAATGGTCTTGGGCAGCATGTTCCAAATTCCAGGCTTAAAGTAAAATCAATTTTACTCTCACGCGCGCTACTTCCGAGCTTTCGCGTTCGACGTTCGAGGTAACAGGACATTACCTCGAGACTTTACTCGACAGATTCGATGTTCACGCCTAGATACCATGTACATATACTCGCGGATTCGATACTCGAACGTTCGAACATACGATAAATCATCGAAGTCCGGGAAATAGCGGAAGTCCGCGTCCGAGATAGTTCGAGAAGTCCGGGTCCCGCTCGAACTCGAACAGTTCGGCTCGAACTCGAGTTCGAGTTCTATGCCATCCCTAGTAATGACTTGTGAATCCGTCTAAAATAAATCTTCTTTAATCAATTCCGTGTTAATGCTTAATTCTATAGTTGGCCATCTCTTGTGAGCCTCAAATTAAAGGTAAATCAAAACCCATCACTACAATAGTTAGAGAGTTGACGGACATAGAACAAACCTGTTATGCCAGCAGGTGATGGGAGAGGCAGTTAGGGAATAGCATTCAGTCATTGGCTGTTATTTCATCTGTTGCATCCATCATTGACGCTGCTTACGGTAAGAACCAGGAAAAAAACACCAGGCAGCATTTCAGGTTAGACTTACATCTTCAGTTTTGGCAGTTGAGGGTGTGTTTTACCTAAATACAATTTTTTACTTTTAAGTTTCTCATTTCCATGTTTCTTTTGGTTTCAAGTTTGTTTTACTGCATTTGACCAGAAAAAACACTTAGCAAAACTAGGTCACAAACTAGGGACATTTTTAGAGAGAAAAGTGTCATTTTTAGCAAAGCTCTATGAATAGCATGGAGATTGACTGCTGGGCTTCATATTGATTTTGGACAGAGACCCAGCTGTTCCTTTATTTCCTTATCTCACTGTATGGAAAAACCGGGAAAAGATTGGTTGGTACAGGGATACTATATAATATTGAGAATTACTGGTATTAATACATATACTGTAGTTCTGTTTGGTATGGGGATACTATATAATATTGAGAATTACTGGTATTAATACATATACTGTAGTTCTGGTTGGTACAGGGATACTATATAATATTGAGAATTACTGGTATTAATACATATACTGTAGTTCTGGTTGGTACAGGGAAACTATATATATTGAGAATTACCGGTATTAATACATATACTGTAGTTCTGGTTGGTACAGGATACTATATAATATTGAGAATTACTGGTATTAATACATATACTGTTAGTTCTGGTTGGTACAGGGATCTATATAATATTGAGAATTACTGATTAATACATATACTGTAGTTCTGGTTGGTACAGGGATACTATAATATTGAAATTACTGGTATTAATACATATACGTGTAGTTCTGGTTGGTACAGGGGATACTATATAATATTGAGAATTCTGGTATTAATACATATCCTGTAGTTCTGGTTGTACAGGGATACTATATTATATTGAGAATTACTGGTATTAATACATATACTGTAGTTCTGGTTGGTACAAGGATACTATATAATATTGAGAATTACTGGTATTATACATATCCTGTAGTTCTGGTTCGTATGGGATACTATATAATATGAGAATTACTGGTATTATACATATACGCAGTCTGTGTTGTACAGGGATACTATATAATATTGAGAATTACTGGTATTAATACATATACTGTAGTTCTGGTTTGTATGGGTATACTATATATATTGAGAATTACTGGTATTAATACATAACTGTAGTTCTGGTTGGTACATGACTATATAATATGAGAATTACTGGTTAATACTGTCACTGTAGTTCTGGTTGGTATACTATTAATATTGAGAATTACGGGTATTAATTCATAACTTGTAGTTTGGTTGGTACGGGGATACTAATAATATTGAGAATTACTGGTATTAATACATATACTGTAGTTCTGGTTGGTACAGGGATACTATATATATTGAGAATTACTGGTATTAATTCATATACTGTAGTTCTGGTGTGTACGGGGATACTATATAATATTGAATTACTGGTATTAATACATATACTGTAGTTCTGGTTGGTACGATACATATTATATTGAGAATTACTGGTATTAAATACATATACTGTAGTTCTGGTTGGTACAGGGATACTATATAATATTGAGGGATTACTGGTATTAATACATATACTGTTTTCTGGTTCGTATGGGAATACTATAAATATGTGAGATTACTGGTATTAATACATTACTGTAGTTCTGGTTGGTACAGGGATACTATATAATATTGAGAATTACTGGTATTATACATATACTGTAGTTCTGATTGGTACGGGATACTATAAATATTGAGATTACTGGTATTAATCTATACTGTAGTTCTGGTTGGTACGGGGATACTATATAATATTGAGAATTACTGGTATTAATACATATACTGTAGTTCTGGTTGGTACAGGAATACTATATAATATTGAGAATTACTGGATTAATACATATACTGTAGTCTCGGTTGGTACAGGGATACTATAATATTGAGAATTACTGGTATTAATACTATAACTGTAGTTCTGGTTGGTACAGGATACTATATAATAGGGAGAATTACTGGTATAATACATAACTGTAGTTCTGGTTTTACAGGGATACTATATAATATTGAGAATTACTGGTATTAATACATATACTGTAGTTCTGGTTGGTACAGGGATACTATATAATATTGAGAATTACTGATATTAATACATATACTGTAGTCCTGGTTGGTACAGGGATCTATATATATTTGAGAATTACTGGTATTAATACATATACTGTAGTTCTGGTTGGTACAGGGATACTATATAATATTGAGAATTACTGGTATTAATACATACACTGTATTTCTGGTTGGTACAAGGATACTATATAATATTGAGAATTACTGGTATTAATCATAACTGTAGTCTGGTTGGTACAGGGATACATATATATTGAGATTAGAATTACTGTGTATTAATACATATACTGTAGTTCTGGTTGGTACAGGGATACTAATATAGGGAGAATTACTGGTATATAATACATATACTGTAGTTCTGGTTGGTACGGGAATCTATATAATATTGAGAATTACTGGTATTATACATATACTGTAGTTCTGGTTGGTACAGGATACTATATAATATTAGAATTACTGGTATTAATACATATACTGTAGTTCTGGTTGTGACAGGGATACTATATAATTTGAGAATTACTGATATTAATACATAAATGTAGTCCTGGTTGGTACAGGGATACATATAATATTGAGAATTACTGGTATTAATACATATACTGTAGTTCTGGTTGGTACAGGGATACTATATAATTATGAGAATTACTGTATTAATACATACACTGTAGTTCTGGTTGGTACAAGGATACTAATAATATTGAGAATTACTGGTATAATACATACTGTAGTTCTGGTTGGTACAGGATACTATATAATATTGAGAATTACTGGTATTAATACATATACTGTAGTTCTGGTTGGTACAGGGATACTATATAATATGGAGAATTACTGGTATTAATACATATACTGTAGTTCTGGTTGGTACAGGGATACTATATAATATGAGAATTACTGGTATTAATACATACTGAGTTCTGGTTGGTACAGGGATACTATATAATATGGAGAATTACTGGTATTAATACATAACTGTAGTTCTGGTGGTACAGGGATACTTTCCGATTGCTGTTTGGAGTCCCCCTATTTTTAAACTGTGTTTTTTTTGCCTTCCTCTGGATTAATCGTTACTTAGGTTAAAAAGATAGGTTGGACTTGATGGAATATTGTCTTTATTCACACTCAATTACAATGTTACCCCCTCTCTGGGGGAAGAGAAGCCAATGTGGTGAGGGTATTTCCAGTGGGGCTAAGCCTGCCTAACTCATCACAATGCTGGCAAACTGCAGTGATCCTACTCTAACTCAATGTTTCTTATGCTGTGTAGCATTACCCTTTCGCCCATTTTTGCCTATATGTTGAAAATTACAAAATAAAGATTAAAGGGGAAGTTCAGTGAAAATACACTAACTTTTAAGAAAAAGAGCAGTATTTTCCCATCCCAATGACCTAAACCTGCCTATTCAGCATTTTGTCTGTGTATAATAAATGCTTCTAAATACTGACTTCCTGTTTTGTTTTAAATGGGGAGACTATGTAGAATCCTAATATTATAATAATTTATAATATAAACAAAAAAATGTTAAAAATAATGATTTTTCCACTGAACTTTCCCTTTAAAGACAGATTTAAATGTCGAATGCGGAAGCTTGAAAGTAGCACGCGTGTGAGGAAGTTCTGAATAGTTGTACGTGTTCCCCAGACCATTTCCCAGGTCCCAGAGCCATTACAGTAAGTTACCATTGCAAACTTTTCAAACTGTTTGTCCCCTTTGACTTTAATGGTCCAATTTTGGAACTTTCCCTGAATTTCAATATTCGAAAACGAACCGAACGTTAGAAAGTTCGTCCATATCAATTTATTACATGTATTTGTAACCAGATATTTAAGAAGTTCTGTTTTACCTCCTCCCTCTACTCAATGGCTTTTTATAAGCTTTAGCATGTGCAAGAGGCAGCAAGTATAATAATAATAATAATATATTTATTTGTCACTTTAAAAGAAAAGAACAACACATTTTTTTCAAACTACAAACGATTCAGTTCAAAACCAATATAACTCAACAATTAACCACCAAGATAGGAGTACATTAAGATCATAAAAACCTAGATCCTTTATATAAAATCTATATATTTAAGGCCATAATCGCCTTAGGATAAAAACTATTTTTAAAGGCATGGCCAGCTTAATATTGATGTTTGATC
>JAACNH010000176.1:0-155000 GCA_019447015.1 Hymenochirus boettgeri | reverse complement strand
ATAAGATAGATAATGTAAGATCGTGATAGATGATGATAGATAGATAGATCGATAGATAGATAGTAGATGATAGAGAATAGATAGATAGATAGATGATAGATGATAGAGAGATAGATAGATAGATAGATAGATAGATAGATAGATAGATAGATAGATAGATGATAGATAAATAGACAGAGAGAGATAGACAGACACAGAGAGAGGTAGATAGATAGATAGATAGATAACAGACAGACAGACAGACAGACAGACAGACAGACGACAGACAGACAGACAGACAGACAGACAGACGATAGATAGTAGTAGATAGATAGATAGATAGATATAGTATAGATAGTAGTAGATAGATAGATATTTTACACAGTTCATCAACTAAGCACTTCATGGGATATGTAGATTAAATAATTCTTTTTTTTTTTTTTTTAAAATCACCAAATTGATTTTTATCTTTTTTTACGGAAGTCTATAAAACTGCAGTATTGAATATTTCAAGATCGCAAAATACACCATACACTTTAATATGACAAAAATATTATATACAGACATGATAACAACACAAACTGAGAGAGAAGTACACAGACCTCTCACAAGTGCTTTTCTTAATATTACAAATGACGGCGATATAAACATATAATATTTTAAACCATGTTTACAAATAAAGAACCATTCATATTACAAATAACATTATTTAACAGCCAGGGGAAAAAAAAAACACTTTATACTAAATATCTATTTGAAATATACAAAAATAGCACTTCTTATAGTTTATAAAGTCAGACAAGAAAAAACTCATTTTCGGCGACGGTCGTATATAAAATAATCTAGTGAATTAGTCCGATATGGGACCACACTAAAATTCTGACATTCAAAGTGCTATTCTGCAAACTTTTGCAGGACATTTTTTTTAATGTATGGTATGTAATCAAGTTATAAGTATTGAATGGCATCAGATAATACGAATACGAACTAAGAACTTTTTTTTAAAGTTCCCTGCAAAGTATTCTAATTTTTTTTTTATACAGAAGGCCGGTGTGTAACGGTATAGCATTGTTTATAATGATATAATTTGCAGGATGCCCTTGGGAATTCTATATATAAATATATATACATTGCCCTGTAATGAAGTCTAGAATCCATCTTATATATTATGTCAAAATTTCTACTTCTTTAAGCCCCGGTGAGACTTTTTTTTAACAAAATACTGAACTAAGCTAAACTATTATATGTTAGCTAAAACAACATAGTGCAGTATTTTGTTAAACTATATTCTGACAATTTGCATAGCATGTTTATGATTATCATTACTTTCTGACCAATGCCATTAAATATACTTATAACAATTAACAAGGTTTGTCCCCACGTAAATTTAGAGCATTCCAATGCACCCATCCATCAAGGACCTTGACTTACATGTAACTTGACCAATCGGAAGGCCAGCAACTGATGTAAACCAGTTCAATGGTCTGCACTTAATTACAGGGCTAATTATTATGGATTTCACTCTGCTCTTAGTCACAATCAGTTGTTTTATGCTAAAAACTCATTAAACCTGAAAAAAAGGGTAAGTATTTCCATTAAAATGATTCATCCCTTTAAATAATTAAAGGGACAAAGCAGTTAGTAGCAACTTGAATATATTTTGGGTATGATGTGTGTTTGTGTTTTTTGTTTTTATTTATTTAAAAAGCATGTAAGTCACCTAAGGCCCCACTTAATTTTGATTAAATAATAGTATATAAAACACACAGGTTTGCATTATGGTTGCACTCCAGTGACTTTTTACTTTTCCTCCCCTTTAGTTACGGGGAGTTTTTACTTATAGCTTAATCTTTTTTTTCTTTTTTTTTTTGCAAGTTTGTTTTGTTTTATAGCCAGGAAAATATTCACAAGTAAAGGAATCTACGTAAATTGTGACAAGAGCTGCCTGAGTGGGTACTTCATGGACAGAGGAGGAGATACAATAGAATAGAGTTAGTTCGTATTTTCATAGAAGATAAAAATTAAGAAAAAAATAGAAAATAAATAAACCTTCCTAATACTTCTTTTGGAAATGGCACGGAGAAACAAATGGAAAGATGTAGATCAGTCAAAGGAACATCAACTCGTGTGAAAATGTAAGTGAACCTATAAAGTTAATGATAGATAAGTGGTTCAGATACACGGCATCCTGGGAAATGATAGGGTAATGAAAGTTAGAAAATAATGTGTTTTAAGCCGCAGGGAATCAGTTGAACTTAACATATAATTGGTCTTTAGGTTCTCCTTTAAAACTACCCCAAAAAGTAATTTGTACATTCAAAGGGCATGTCCCCCCCATACCTGCTCCCAACTCCAAATGATATGTAGCACATTATTATTAACCAGATATTGAAGGATAATTATTGGCTCCATTCTGGCAGAGTAAGCTGGCCCCTCCCTCTATGCAGTCAATCAAGCTGTGACGGCTTACATCACAACCAATGAAGGAATGCCGTTTTCTGGCTGCCTCCTCTGCACATGCTCAAGCTTATAAAATGCTCATTGAGAAGTTGAAGGAGGCGGTAACCTTTTCCAAAATGAAACAGAACTGATTTCAAATACATGAATAACTGGTAAAATAAGCAGTTGAAGTGTGGGCAGATAACTAACAAGTCACCCTTTTTGTTTTATTAGGTGGACATGCCCTTTAAGAATTGTTTCCTTTTATTCTTAAAATTTCCAATGACTTTTGGCACCTGTGTTTCTTTAAGTTTAAATGTAAATCATTTCCTTTATGGTCTTGGCTCCCCAAAATAGGTCCCGAACAATATGTCTACTAAGGGATGTTTTTTTACACCGAAGAAGAGAGGAAATCAAGGTAGTGTCTGCCTTCATTTTTATAAGGGGTCTTTTCCAATGATTGAAACCTATGCCTTTTGATCCTGCAATGTAGAACTAGCTTTATTGGTATGGGGTAAATGTAAACTCTGGGTAGAACAAACTTTTGACCTGTTTTGCAGCACAATTAATATATTGACCCTCATTAGAAGATCCAATTTGAAAGCTGTTAGACAGGGGGGAAAGGAATTTCTAGAAGCACCAGGAACCATATTGTGTTATCCCCGATGTATGTAACACTGTGAAGCCATGAGGAAGAAGAGCTAAATAAAACCATCACGGAAACCAACATTCCAGATGGTCACAGAGAAAATACTGATCTTGTGTCTTTCTTACTGGAATTCTCCACTTGTTTATTCTCCAGCAAGACTCGTATTTACAAAATTGGATCCTTTTTTTCTGATCCCTTAGTAAATACATACTGTATATAATGTTAATATATTTAAGTTAAGCATTCCACAGGGACACATAGTCAGGGTTTGGTGGCTGGGGATACTGAATAGTATTGTGGATATAACTTTGCTTTGCAGTTACTTTGCTTTGAATTTCAACTTTGTGATTATTTTCCCATTTTGCTGTTCATCTGGATAAAATGTTTTAAAACAAAATGCAGATGGTATAAAAGTTACACAGTGGCTCCCAGCATGGCTTCTGTCTCTGAAATGATTTCATTTTGGTTGGAATCAAGTCCTAAAATCTAACTTTTAGTTCCTCAGCAGGTGGACCACTGGAACGGGCATTATTTTTGGGAAGTCCTGGTGGTGAGTTCAAACCTGCTCATGCTGGCCAATTCAATTGCCAAGGTTCTTCAAAAAGAGCTTGGCCAAGTGTTTTCCCAAACAATTCCTCACCCCCCTCCACAAAAGGGAGGTAATTGAACCTTCCATCTTTGTCCTCTGTTCGGTCCTGACCAAAACGATCAGGATCAAAACATCAATGTCCTGAATACTGGAGCGGTGTCAGTGTGTCCCTGATGCTGTACATTACACTCCAACCTTTGGGATCTGAAAACCCTAAAAAGAGAAGAAGACAATTGTTAAAGACACCACGGAACACAACAAAGCACAGATTCTATACCTTACCATAAACATAGTCATACGAGTTATGTAATTCATTCATTACCATTACCACATATACTGTAATTAATCATTATCATCAAGATAGTCATAACAATTATTGTAATTCATTCATTACCCAACAGTCATAACAGATATTGTAATTCATTCATTACCATCAACAGTCATAACAAATATTGGATTCATTCATTACCATCAACTGAGTCATAACAAATATTGGAATTCATTCACTACCATCAACAGTCATAACAGATATGTAATTCATTCATTACCATCAACAGAGTCATAACGGATATTGTATTCATTCATTACCATCAACAGTCTAACAGATATTGTAATTCATTCATTACCATCAACAGAGTCATAACGGATATTGAATTCATTCATTAGCATCAACAAATTCATAACAGATATGTAATTCATTCATTACCATCAACAGAGTCATAACGGATATTGTATTCATTCATTAGCATCAACAGAGTCATAATGGATTTGTAATTCATCATTACCATCAACAGAGTCATATGGATATTGTAATCATTCATTACCACAACAGTCATAACAGATATTGTATTCATTCATTAGCATCAACAGAGTCATAACGGATATTGTAATTCATTCATTACAATCAACAGTCATAACAAATATTGTAATTCATTCATTACCATCAATATAGTCATAACGGATATTGTAATTCATTCATTACCATCAACAGAGCCATAACTGATATTTTAATTAATTCATTAGCATCAACAGAGTCATAATGGATATTGTAATTCATTCATTATCATCAACAGTCATAACAAATGTTGTAATTCATTCATTAGCATCAACAGAGTCATAACGGATATTGTAATCATTCATTACCATCAACAGTCATAACAAATATTGTAATTCATTCATTACCATCAATATAGTCATAACGGATATTGTAATTCATTCATTACCATCAACAGAGCCATAACTGATATTGTAATGAATTCATTAGCATCAACAGAGTCATAAAAGATATTGTAATTCATTCATTACCATCAACAGTCATAACAGATATTGTAATGAATTCATTAGCATCAACAGAGTCATAAAAGATATTGTAATTCATTCATTAACATCAACAGTCATAACAAATATTGTAATTCATTCATTACCATCAACAGTCATAACAAACATTGTAATTCATTCATTACCATCAATATAGTCATAACGGATATTGTAATTCATTCATTACCATCAACAGTCATAACAGATATTGTAATGAATTCATTAGCTTTAACAGAGTCATAAAAGATATTGTAATTCATTCATTAACATCAACAGTCATAACAAATATTGTAATTCATTCATTACCATCAACAGTCATAACTGATATTGTAATGAATTCATTAGCATCAACAGAGTCTAAAAGATATTGTAATTCATTCATTACCATCAACAGTCATAACAAATATTATAATTCATTCATATTACCATCAACAGTCAATAACAAATATTGTATTCATTATTACCATCAACAGTCATAACAAATATTGTAATTCATTCATTACCATCAACAGAGTCATAACGGATATTGTAATTAATTCATTAGAATCAACAGAGTCATAATGGATATTGTAATTCATTCATTAACATCAACAGTCATAACAAATATTGTAATTCATTCATTAGCATAAAGAGTCATAACGGATATTGTAATTCATTCATTACCACAACAGTCATAACAAATATTGTAATTCATTCATTACCATCAATATAGTCATAACGGATTTTGTAATCTTTCATTACCATCAACAGAGCCATAACTGATATTGTAATTAATTAATTATCATAAACAGTCTTTATGTGAGTTGTTCGAAATTTAGAAATATATCATAGGTTTTCTTTTAATATACATTCTTCTTAACTTTTCATATTATAACAATGTAGTATGTACAAGCCTCCTAACACTGGTTTCTACCATAGATTTTCTGTATAGGCTGCAATAGGGGTGTATTGTCATCACATGTTTTATACATTACCATCACTTCTCTTCGTCTGTAAATGGTACTACACTCAGCTGTTTCTGGTAGTAACACACACCCCCAAGTTCAGTTCTAAAGGGGTTTTTGTACTTACATCCAGCTCAAATGTCTGCAGCACTGTCCTGTATCCCCCAGAGACTGGACTGAATAGGCGTAGGATCTCCTTAATAACCAGTCAAGGTAGTGGAGATTGGTGATTGTACCACCACTCAGAGATCCCTCACAGACACATCCATTGGTAGGATTCGTTCCCCCGCAACTCTTCCCTTAGCTTCTCCAGTACATGTGGGTGCTTCAGCAACTGCATGATAAGAGAGGTGCTGGCACTTGCCGTGGTGGCATAGGCTGCAAATATCAGTTCCAAAGTGCCATCCTGTTAAAGAAGTGAATCAAACAGATAGGTCAGACATAACAATCAAAAACTGACTCCTCTGCAGCCAGTGATATCAGCTTCCTTCAAGTCTAAGGCAGGGTTCACACTAGGGTCGGGAACGCTGTGATGTTCCCCGGCGTTAAAGGTAGGAATGTGATCTTTATAATAAAGGCCACTTGTATGGAGACCCCAGTTCCCTTTAAGTGATAGCATTTCACAAAAAAAATGGGTGTTTCATTCATTCATTCAGTGTATCTTTATATGAGTTCCCCTTTCTCTGCCTGGACCACTATTGATCTATAGAAAAGTTACCTTTAACTCTTGCATTGTTAGTTCCTTTCCATGTTCCTTTCCACTCTCGATAAGTATGTCCAAGCATCTGCATAATCTTTCCCCTGGTGTTCTGCAGTTTCTCCTGATCCCCTTCTCTAAGCTTCTAAGAAGGGTCTCCCGAGCCCGCATTCCCTATTAACAAGAGAGATAAAGTATATGGATGCTTTCCTAGAAGGTGCACTAATTATGACAAGGTCACACTGCCTCTTCCTCTCGGTGATTAAACACAAACTTTTTATCTCAGTCCTTATTTTAGAGAAGATCTGCCACCATGTAGTCACCTGAGGCCCATACCACAAGTACATGCTAATTTGGGTTGGACATGGACATAATTATGGTGGGAATTTAAGGCTAAAGGACAATTTCACCCTCTGAATGTCATCTTTTAGAAAGAAAGGTCCCTTTAAAATTTGTCTTTGTCCTCTGGAATCATTGCGTATGCCAGCTAGATGCCTCATGGAAACTGAGGGGTAAAGGGCTATGTTTGTTCACACCAACATCAGCAATTTAATGAGCTGGTTATGAGCTTAAGCATGCTCAAAAGAGCACAAGGGGAATAGCATTCAGTGATTGGCTGTAAAGTAAAATGTCATATCCATGACAGTTACTAAATGGAAGAACCGGAAGCAGAAACAGGGGCAACAGGACATTGTGCAGCATTTCAGGTTAGACTTATATCCTTCAGATTTCAACTATGGCAGTTTAGGGTTTTGGCAGTGGTTTACCTTTACACAGTTTTCCATTTGAGGGCTGGGCTTGACCTTTAAAGCATGAGGACTGTAATTAATTCAAACATACATAAAGTCAATGTACCAAGCTACGTTTTGCTCAGTCCACTTTCTTCCAACGCTCTACAGCTGAGGAAATGTCTAACACCATCGCAAAAAACAAAACAAAGTAGCTGAAAAGAAATTAAATCGTATAATGTCTGTTGACCCAAACACAGATGAGCTCACTCCTTATATGCGAAAGGTTATATTTAGTCCTTCTATATATGCACGTTTTTAACCAGGAGAATTATTTTCCATTGTGTGTGTTCAATAGGTACAGACAATCCTGTTTTTGTCTGGTGGCTTATACACGAATAACAAAAATGTTCTCTGTAAAAGATTTTACGAGGCATCAGAAATTAAGTTGATTCTTTTTTTCAAGACTCACAGCCTTAAAACCCATTAAAATTACAGGTATTACTACATTGAGATCAGAGAGTAAAGGAGGGGAGAGTTTCTTCTATTCAGTGAATATAATGGTATTTTCCTGTTAATTGGTTTCAGGGTAAGTCATGAACGGAAAATGTCCCAAGGAAAGAAAATGATGAATGGAATTTGTCTCTCTCGTGATATTTTTGTCTGTGAGAAATATGTAAAGAGAATTCAACATCCATCCTACAGAGAAAGACATGATGTATAAACGGGTTGTTTTTAAAGGGTAGGGCAGTTTCTGACCGACGGTATGTTTGGCCCCTTCTGAGCTTCTAAGACAAAAATGATCTCTCAGGTCACCATTAAACTCAAAGAAAAGCCTACATGCTCATCTCAATTGATTGAAAATGAGTCAAGATTGTCCTATCACTAGATGTGTTGTTTTTAGAGGGTAGGACCTTTCTGACCAAATGGCATGATAGTTTGGCCAATCATCAACTGATCAGACAAAAGGGAATAACTCTGGTGACCAATGACCTCCAACTAATGGATATCTGAAGTCACCACTCAACTCAGAGAAAGCCTACATGCTCATGTCAATTATGAGTCAGATTTGTCCTCACCAGATGTGTATAGTATATGTTGAAGGATGGCAGACGTAGTCAAACCATGGTTTAGGTACTTTTTTAAAGGTTTTTTTTTAATTTATATTTAAATTTATAAATATCCAATTTGCAAAACATAGAATGTTTCCAAAAAGTAAGAAACATTCTTGACAATACTACTCTTCTGTATCCGCTGAATGGAACATCAACTGGCAAAGAGAAGACATTCTCTACAAACTGCTGGAACACCTGAAAAGCTGTGCTAGCTCTTCGTCAGAAAGCTTGAACCCTAGCAGAATTCGAATGGCCATTCGGAACGTCAATTTCTGAGCCTCAAAGTAGACGTTGATAGACTCTTGGTTACTGCTCCAAACCCGTAAAGTGTCCTGGATGACCAGCTGTATTTTGGAAGATAGCTCTCCAACGCTCATGGCTGAAGATCTTTGAAAACACCCTGTGTGGAAACAAAATGATATCTTTGAGCTTCTAATGACCTCTAGAAATTTGGGCCAATGATTTCCAACCTGGGGACAATTCACAATGACATAATAGGTCGAGTAGGTCCAATGAAAACAGCTGTCACGGAATGTTGAAATGATTCAGCCACATCCACACCAAGCAATTTTCTTTACGTATCTGAAGAATTGATTAAGAATTCTGAGCATTATTATAAATTGTAATTCCCAGCGGCCTAAACAGTAGCATCCATTTTAACTCAATTCATTGTACTGCATGGAGAAGAGTAAAAGTTCCTCTGAAAGGTCATACAGCAATCAATGGGAAACGTAGGTATTCAGTGGAATCCAAGAATTTCCCCAGGAGTCAGCAGCAATTAAAGGGATGTAAGATTTTCCGGGCTGCGGACCCACGATTCACAATGCCCCGCTTACTAGTTTTGTTGTGGTAAGATAACATCCCAGGGTGCATAACCCCTGACGTAACCAAATGCCAACTGGCATTCAGCAGCAGGTATATGGATTGGGACAAATAATAAAAAACAATTATCAATGAACTTCCACATGTGCCCAAAGTGATCTTGGCTCACGCACTGTACTTTTTAACCCCTTCCCATCTTAATGTAGATCTTAGAAGAACCCTGTTTATCGACTAGCAAACTAATAGATCTTTCCTGCGGGTAATCTCTCACCTTTTCCTTGGCTATATAGTATTTACTGCTATGACATCTGACATTAAGGACAGAAATCCCAAATAAAAGGGACAAAATAACCAATGTATTTCATCTGTACATAGATCTATCCAAGTGTAAACGTTCCAGCATGATGAGGTGAGGCCAGCCACAGGATCACGCACCAAAATGCGAGCGTTATCGCACGTAATTGTGTGCGTGATTCTTGTGCATTTTGCGTTCGCTTTTGCGCATGCGTTTTCGTCGCCATTTTGCATTATGGAAACGCATGCGTTACGCACACAAAAATGGTGAACGCATGCGTTACCAAAACGCGAACGGACGCACTATCGCATGCGCATCGGAAATCGCGGAAATTTTCTCGCATTCCGCGATTTCCATTTTAGCGAAAATCGCGGGCCGCAAACGTGAAACGCGTGAAAAACGTGCTAGTGTGGCCTGCCCTAACAGTTCGGAACAGGTTAAATTATCATGTACCATACGTGCTTAAAGAGGTTGAAAAGGGATTTTTTTTTTTACATTCGTGGGAAAGTAAAGTAAAAGCGCTGCGCCCTCTTGTGTACACTTATAATAGTGTTTCTCTGCCGGCACTGAACAGCAAAGCTATCAAAACTGCGTGTAGGGTTTTTTCACAGGAAGGTTTCAGTTCATGGTGGGCACCTTGTCCGATACTCACATGCTGAACAGTAAAAAAGTTTTAGTCATTTTTAATAGAAGCCACAGAGAGCTTGGCTTCCTGTTGTAAGTGCTACTGTAATGTTCTGCAGCACTGTGCAGACTTTAAAAACACTTACAGTATTTCTGTGGGAATAACATAAAGAGAGGGGAAAAGCCATAACATGAAAGGACTTGCACGGTTCCCTATGTGTGTTACCGGTTGTTAGAGTATAAAACTCTAGAAATGAAATCTGTGTCTGGAAAGGGAGCAGATTAGTGTGTATAGCCTGGATGTTTGTCTGGGAGAGATGCTGTTTGGAGGCTCATAATTAAAAGATTAACTGTGCCTTTAAGGTACACCCAATAATGAGCTCCTCTCTACCCCTCACTCCTACAGGATGCCACGGCCTCTGCCCATTTTGTCCACTTCCTTTATATCCTGTGTGTTAAAAAGCCCTTCAGCTGACTGTAAATACTAAACAGGCCCATATTAACCCATTAGATGTCAGATGTTTCTCTGTATGGGTGAAATAAAAACAATTTGTAAAAAAACACAGACCCAGGACAATATTAAGCAAATAATCGCTCAATTGTGCCATCTAATATTTCATTTTAGAATATGGAGGTTTTTTTTATTATTGATAGGTTGATAAGGCAGTTCCCATACAATGCCGATTGCAAGTGTATGGTCCACAGGTAGTGTGCTGCTCTGTCCAATGAAACGATCCGTGTTTTATGCTGTATTATTGGTCACTGGGTCCACTGCATGTCTTTCTGTGCACTTTATGGACCACTCATTTTAGTGACCCACAAAATGCAATCTCACTATCTCAATCCCACATAGGTGTTTGCAATGTAGATGTTTCCCCAGCCTGTGCAATCTCCATTACCTGTGTGGATCACATACGGTTTAAGTTGACAATGGGAAAAGAAAAATGCACAGGGTAAACCTGGACAACTACCAGCAATGCTTTGAGGCAGATGCAATAAGTTTGCAGCAACCATTAGATGTTAACTTTTACTGGGTTACTGCAGTTATAATACATCTGATGGTCACTTCAGATTAATAGCATAGGCAAACTTTTCCCCCCGTGGAATCTATGCAGCAGGGGGATTGAGTACAGGCAGTTCAGTGTAGGTGTCACATATGTTTATTTGTACAAATCATTTCATTACTATTGGTATTTCACTCTCCGTAATAATGACGGGCGTGCGGTGGAGTTGGCACAATCCAAAGCTTTCTACCCATTGTCTGCCGGCCCGCTGCTGCTTTCAGATTCCTTTATGACACCACTCTCCGAGATGGGGCCGTAGGCAGGGCTGTGGTCTGGGGCCACCCTGTGTATATTTCATTCATTGTATGTATAGTGTGTATGGATGTACACACCGTATACAGTGCACAGTTCTAATGGGGAATTAATAGTCTCTTTCACAGTGACGGCAAGCCACGTGTGAGTCCTATCAGTCTCTCACAAAACTAGACCCTTAAAGTCTTTGCAGGGATCAGCAGCTGTGCAGCATTCACATAGAATTGGCACTTTAAGAATTCAGCCGCAGCCAAGAAAGGGAGGATAACGAGGGGGGCAAGCTTAGGTTACTGCAGTTCACGCTGCACGTGCCACAACCAGCATACACAGAAGCACACACTGTATCCTTAAGTTGACAGAGGGGTGCTATTGTTATATGCAACAATGGGAGCTGCTACATAAACCCGCCACAGCGAGATACTTTGCAAAGGGCCCGGGCGGTTCTGCTGTGGGTATTAACCTTTTCACTGCCAGAGTCCCAGTGAGATGGAAGGGGATGCAGGTTTATATTCCTACATTTGCCACTTATCAGCATTAATAATTTATATTTAGCCCTCCCTCTCGGCTCTTACAAAGGAACAGCCTATGGGACTCATTAACCCACTAACAGCCAATCAGAATTTTACTTTGTTGGGCTAGTACAGTATACAAATCTCATTGGTTCTGGGGGGGGGAGGAGGAGTTGGCGGTTGCAAATATTTCCCATTCATACATATATACGAATGTGAATTGACCATAAAACACCCCTCCCTATCCAACAGTAATAGACACATTTATTAGTGAATTCCGTGTTTAGCCATTATGAGCCTTAAATGTAGGAATAAGTCAGATACGCACAGTGTATCCCATGTTTAGTGATGCTCCTACGGCTAATTATGATGTTTTACCAGACTGTGACTCACCGTGGATTCAGGGCTCATGTGAAATATAGGGGCGGTGACGGGGCAGGCGGTAAAAGCCTAGTAATGCGTTATAGGTTTGTCAAATGCTCAGTGATTCGTCATTGGCGCAGCATGCCAGGTGATGCAATATGGTGAACAATGTTTACTGAGGCATAAAGGAATGTAACGATGAGCAGACATGATAATCGCTTGGATTATTTTGCTGCTCAGGCATGGGGAAAGCTTTATACAGAGTAAAGGAGTGCACTATGGGGAATAATTCTAAGGTGCACCATCATCATCATTATCATTATTATTTATACAGAGGACATAGTGGGTAATAAAAATACTACTTGCGTTTGTTCCTGTGAATCCCTATGGAGTTGGCCAGGCTGTTAGGTCCCAATAACATCCGGTGCTCTGGGCCACCTGTGCTGACCAGTGATGTTCCCCCATTAGAATCTTCCTGACATTCTCGCTCCCGTCACCCTGATCAAAGGCGGCCCAACAATGGGTCTTAAAGACGTTTCCGTATTTCTCCTCTGGAGGACTGGAAATCTGAACCCTGGAAGGGAAACATAGCAGCGATTCATTCACGTGAAGAAGAAAAAAAAAGAAATGAAAACAAATGTAAAGTTCTCCAGTTATTCGCCTTGGCTAGCCAGGGTTTATTTCTGACTTTCCATCGGGGATGGACGGTACTTGTTTCAATTCAGTTGGTTCAATGTTTACAAGGCCTGAGATTCATCTCATCAATGCACCAATGAACCAATATTCCAATGCACCAATGTACCAATATACCAATGTACCAATATACCAATGAACCAATATTCCAATGCACCAATATACCAATGTACCAATATACCAATGCACCAATTACCAATATACCAATGAACCAATATTCCAATGCACCATGTACCAATATACCAATGAACCATATTCCAATGCACCAATGTACCAATATACCAATGAACCAATATACCAATTACCAATGCACCAATGTACCAATATACCAATGAACCAATATTCCAATGCACCAATGTACCAATATACCAATGCACCAATGTACCAATGCACCAATGTACCAATGCACCTAATATCAAGCACCAATGTACAAGCACCAATATACCAATGCACATATATCAATGCACCATGTACCAATGCAAAGGCTAAGTGATGATATTTAATGTTTTGGTGAGGTTCAGAAATTACACAAAAATGTTAACGAATCAAAAATTCTATCCTGAATTTATCTATTAGAGAAAGACCCACCCACAAGGGGTTAACCTTCTGCCTATATTCACTTTCCCATGCGTGTATATGACAATGCACATCAGCAGAAGTCCAGCGTGCATACTAGTGTTGTACTACAGTTCCCCATTTTCACTCAGCCATCGGCAATAGTCTAGACTGACTAGAAAATGATTTTACTAATAATGCTTACATTTATGAAACATGTCAATACATGAAAGGGGGGTTGATCTGTAAAATTTACTTTCAAACATGCTTGACATGGGCTGTCATTTATTTTAAAAAAGTGTATGTTATAGTGGTGGCCCCAAGAGGGGAGATGTAGAGCTACCTAAACCTTAACATAGCAGGCGAGAGATATTTTCGGACTCTCATTAGAATCTTACCATCCATTGCTTTGTGGGAATCTTAAAGCCCCCACAGACCCTGGGAGCATCTCGTGGGAATCCACCTGATGATATGACTTTGATTGCTGAGTGTCATAAAGCAAAGGGCTAAATGAATGCAGCTGTGACGTACATTTAAACAAAAAAAAATCTTAATGAATGTTTTTTTAAATATATTTGTTCCTTTATTCTCTCCTTTGTGGGCACCTAGATACGCTGTACGCTGGGGGTGGAGGCAGTCGCGCCAATCAATCTCATTTCTTATTTAAACCTCTGCAAGTTTTAAAGTTGCGCACACAGCCGAATGCAGGGGTTAATGCCATATAAAAATCTCAAGCCAGACGGACTGTAAATAAAAAGGAGATGCGCCTGACTTAAAAATGCAGCAGCCATGATACATAATCAGATTTAACCTGTTTCCACAACTATACTGTTCTCTGTGCATGACCCTAATTTCGAGTTTTCCTTTCTCAAAGGAGGTGACAAACTGACATATCCCACTTATAGTCAGTTATATGGAAAAGAGGGAGAGGGGGGGGAGACTCGTGGAATCCATGCAGGATGAAATAGTTTAACTGTCACTCAGTGCCCTGGTGGAGAGAGAGGACTGGCACTAGCGATGGGAGCCAGTTGGCCCCTGGAAGATAGAGGATGTGTTGTAATTACTTAAGGTGTTTGGCTGCACAGCGTTTTGACTCAGAGAAACACATGTGTCCCAGCCAAGCAGACTTGAAGGCGCAAATGTGAAAGGTACATTGTCTGAGGTCACAGACAGAGCTAAATTCAGGGTGTGAAAGGTCATGAGTAGCTGTCACTGTATTTCAACTTTTTTTTGCTTTTAGCGGAAATTCTGTTATTCCCTCATTAGAGTCCCAGGGATCCTACACAGAACTGTTTCACTAACATCCCCCTTATAGAAGGTACACTTATAAAAACAACATGGTGCACAGCTGTGGGAGGATAATGAAGTGAGCATTATCTTGCACAGCTCTGTGCAATGTATTTATCATCAGTGTACCTATATATGCTAATTATATTTAAACCACCATAAGGACGCCCTTTTGAAAAACGCAGTAACCCAGCCCAAGAGCGGTAAATAGGGGCACAGTAACTGCTATCACTCCTAGTTGATCCCTAAATCTATCACATGCTGGTATTCCCAAAGCTAAAAACTATCGCGTCGGCATCAGGACCTATTGGGTCAGAAGGATTATTTCTGTTCTGTCGGGGTTGTTCCAGCTCCCTTTACAGCCGTAGACGTAGCGAGCAGATAACATTGAAACTGTTCCACATCGATCAATTCTGATAAAGGAGGGTGGGATTTTTGCTGGTTGAACTGTATATGAACCATGGCTTCTGATCCTGAAAGGGGTAGGGTAGTCAGTTGATATGCAAACCTACAGCAATTCATTGCACCCTAATTAAAATGACTGCAAAGTATTTGGGCAGTAATTGCTGTTAGACATCAATGCTAGATTGCAGCTTACAATATTTTATATAAACAAACCTGCCTATTTTAAAACAGATATATATATATATATATATATATATATATATATATATATATAACTCTTAATGCACGCCTGGCAATGACAATATATATATTAATATATTCTTAACCTCTTAGGTTGGATGTGTGGCCATTGTCGGGTACAAAACAGCTCTCAAGACCAACATACAGAAGGAGCTGAATATGTTGATGTAGGCAGTGTTCCAAGGTCAAGGGTTATTAACTTGTTTATTGCCTTCCAGTAGATTCCATAATGTACTTGAATAATTACTGAATTCACTGCAGAAAATTTCTGTCTAATCAAGAGGTAAGGAGAATGACGACCAAATAAATGAGCATTAGTCAAGGTCCCCGTATATATATATAATATTATATAATATATACCTTTCTAATGGATTGAATTGATGTTCTTTTCTAAGTAATTTGTAACCAGTATATTTGTGTAAAGCAAAGCATTCAAGCCATTTCTAACCCATCCTCCTCCCTGACCCCTGGTTTAGGCAGCTCAGTTTGCTCCTCTATTTGAGACAGGTACTTGTATCTTCCAGTTTGAAGGGTGGGGAAGTGAGAGTGACAGTAGGGCTTACTGTAGCGAAAGTTCTAACTTATTTTACATATGTAAAATAAGTTTGAAAATAATTTACCAAGAGCTTCTTCTTTAAATATAATTTTTGTATCTTATTTTTATACAACATCCTAAACATTTTGTTCATACAGCGTTGCCCTGGAACAAAAATCCGCACTTCAAAATTCTATTTCATTGGCACTTAAAGTTAGAGCTGCTGGCAACTTAGATTTCAAGGATGTTCTCTGTTAGTGCGTCGTCCTCAGTACAGGACAGGGAAGAACAATTACATCTCCCAGCATTCCCCAAATGCAGAAAGCAGTAGGCAATTGGAGTATTCAAACATTGTTAGGACATCCCTGGTCTAGGATGAGGTTATATGGAATTGGTAAGAGGTAAATTGATGCTGGGGTCAATGGAGCTCAATTTTTTTTTTTTTTTTTTTTTATTTTATAACAGCAGAAGGAAAAACAAATAAATATAATAATTCTAGAGCCTACTTACCTGGAAATGCTGCCATTAACCCATATTAATCTTTCTGACATAATCCTATCTGATCACTAATTGCCTTAATTACAAAAACTAAAAACTTGCAAATATGCGGTTTAGGTGTTTTTGAGAGCTGCGGGGAATTTGGCCCATGTTGCAGGAAACTACATTATTCCAGTACACCTACTCTCCATATACAGCTCGCATCAGAGTAGGGGCATGTACGTAGATAGAGAAAGTGTAAGCTCTGTGGGCCAGAACAAATCCGCACGCCACGCAAAGAAATCCATGCGCGCGGCGGGTGTAAAAGGGAACGGTTTTTTAGAGAGAAAAAAAAAAGTCAATCCCAAAGTCCTGGACCAAACAGGCCTGTGGTTGGGAATTCTTGAAGTTTAGGTGACCGTATTTCTGATCTACGAAATATAATAAAGTACTTTTTTGTGCCATTAACTAAAGAGATATTTGTACAACATTTCACGACCGTACAAAGGCTACTTTATGTGCTAGCGCTTTCGACTCAAGTCCAATTTATGCAAAAAAAAAAAATTGGGATTTTACCCTAAACTGTTTTTGGATGAAGGCTTGCGGAAAAAAAAAAGAAGGAATAACCCGTCCTGTAGCCCTGTTAAAAAATCTGATAAATATTCCTCTTTAAAAATAAATGTTACAGTCGGAGCTGCCCGTGGGATTGATATGTGATGTGTCTGGTTTTTATTACCCTTGTAAAGGTCATCAGAGAGTTCAGAACCTTCCTGGTGTGTGATAGTTTTGGATTACAGCTAAACTGCAGTTTACGGCCAGGAGAATGGGGGGGGGGTCGTGTGTGAAGGTGGAAGTGGTCTTTAACCAACCACACCAGCTTGGTCCAAAGATTCTGGATTTTTTGGGACTGACCAGTAAACAGGTAATACTACTCTCTGAATAAAACAGATCTGTGTGGTTACTCTCCCACGGTTGCCACACTTTCAGCAGCTGAGGTTGGGATGGGGAAGAGAGGAATGGAGAGAGGCAGAAAATAGCAGGAACCATACCAGATAGCAACATCCATTGCAAAAATATGACGTCGTGATTTTTAACCACATTATTACAAGGGGAGTTCCTCTGGGGCCCTTACAGCGTGGGCAGTCCTATCCATTGGTATAAGAATGTACCTTCTAATAGATACCCCGATATAAATACACCCAATCCTTTACCACGTTATTTTTCTGCAGGATGAACTGTGAAGAGGATCCACCTCTACACGGGTCTCGCTGTCTGTTTCTATGAGTCAATATGAAATCCTTACTTACATCTCTTTTCTAAGGACGTTGTACCAAGTAGCCACAGCTGCAGTTTCTAGCGCTCACCCACTGAGCTATAGAATCAGCAATATAGACTAAAAAACTCATCTGGCAGCAAAGAAAAGACTATAATCTGGTAAAGTGCATTTCACCTGTTCCTGATGATACACAGATTGACACATGCCCCCATTGCACCTCCCAGATCCTTCACTTTGCCAGCTCTTATTCTTTCAATGGGACCAACATTATCAGGTAGAGGTAGATTAGGGTTATACTCAGGTCAATAATTCATCCCCAATGACCAATGTACGGAAAATTGATTATCAGAATTACCATCCAGACTGATGGCACCTGATTGCTATATAGGCAATTTGCTTGGTCCGAAATTGGACATGTCAGAAAGTCACCACGTTGCACCCTTCAACTGACCTTACAATTGGTCTGTCCAGTGGGTCATGTGTAATTTTTTACAGCTCTACCATAGACAGACTACCATGTCTAGCCTAAGACTAAATAAGGTCTAGCTAATGTTCCAGATTATATAAGAGGCAAGCAACCAATCAGATTATAACTTTTACTGTATAGTAGAGGTTTAGTAGGAATTATATAGCCGCTTTGCGGCTCTGGGTAGGTTAACCCCGATGTGCTATGCGCT
Organism: Hymenochirus boettgeri; assembly: GCA_019447015.1. Classification (NCBI taxonomy): domain Eukaryota; kingdom Metazoa; phylum Chordata; class Amphibia; order Anura; family Pipidae; genus Hymenochirus; species Hymenochirus boettgeri. Next base: position 136,469 of record JAACNH010000176.1, on the reverse strand, counting down.
GGTCGTTAAACCGTTACTGAATAGCTTAGGCAGCTGCAAGTAAGGGTTAAAGTCGTGCTAACCAAATTATCTGGGGATCGGTCATGGCTGTGTATGCAGCTAACCACATTGTACATTGCTGTTGTATGGCCAACTTTTAGTTCTAGGTTTGCATTGTAACCTCTACAATTACAACTGATACAGTGATTCTCCTATATTGGGCTACTGAAAACTCCCCAAGCTAGAACACAATTCTCGAAGGTTACTGACTGGGGAGACATTGTGGTCCTGCTGGGTTAGAAATTCAGAGCTCCTGACTACTTGCAGTGTGGATAGAGTGAACGAGGGTAGGAGTACTGAATAAGGACTGAATGTTCTGAGAAATGACTCCATAAGTGTAGACAGGACAGAATATCATTGGGTACACACAGTCAACACAGACCGGGATCAGTCCGGGCTCCTCCGAAATCTAACGGCAGGGATATTTGTTTGAATAAATAATCACTGGGGGGGGGGACATTACCAGGATATGGAAAGGTAAAACTGGAGCAATAAATGTCCAGTACACAGTCCCCATAAAGAACACATTTGGGGTAGTTTAATACAAACCCTCCAACATTCCTCTTTTAATAGTGAACAGTATTGGAAATACATTGCACAGACTGTGCTAAATCAGGTTCACTTCATTATCCGCCCCTTCCTACCACCTGAACATTCCCCTTCTTAAATAGTGCACTATGAGAAAGTACGTACACAGAGCTCGTTGCTAAGATCAGGTTCCACTTATTTATCCTCCCCTTCCACCCTCCACATCCCTTTAATAGTGACAATATGAGAATACAGTACACAGAGCTGTGCTAACGATCAGGCTCAGCTTCATATATCCTCCCCTTCCTACATCCAACATTCCCCTTTAAATAGTGACACTATCCAGTAAATACATTCCACAGAGCGTGGCTAAGTTACCCAGGTTCACTTCACTTATCCCCCTTCCTACCCTCCAACATTCCCCTGTGAAATAGTGAACACTATTGAGAAACTACAGTACACATAGCTGTGCTAAGATCAGCTCACTTCATATCCTCCACCTTCCGTACCCGTCAACATTCCCCTTTAAATAGTGACACTGATTGGAAATACTTGCACGAGGCTGTGCTAAGATCAGGTTCTCTTCATTATCCTGCCCCTCCTACCCTCCACATTCCCCTTTACATAGTGACACATTTAAGAAATAAATTTGCCAGAGATCGTGCTAAGATTCAGGCTCGGTCATTATCATTACTCTCCCCTTCCCTAACCGTCCAACTTCCCCTTAAATAGTTGACACTATGAGAAATTACATGGAACAGAGCTGGTGGCTAAGAGAGGTTGCGGTCTTCATTATCTCTCCCCTTTTAAACCCTACCAACAGTCCCCTTTAAATAGTGACACTATAGAAATACAGTGCACAGAGCTGTGCTTAAGATCAGGTTCACTTCATATCCTCCCTCTACCCACTCCAACATCCCCTTTTAAAATAGTGACACTTATTGAGAAATACATTGAAACAGAGCTGTTGTAAGATCAGGTTCACCTCATTACCTCACCCTTCCTACCCTCCAAACATTCACCCTTTAAAATAGTGTCCACTATGAGAAATACATTGCACAGAAGCTGTGCTAAGATCATGCTCTCACTTCATTATCCTCCCCTTCCTACCCTCCAACATTCCCTTTAATAGTGACACTATTGAGAAATACATGGCACAGATCTGTGGCACAGATCAGGTTCACTTCAATTATCCTCCCCTTCCGCCCTCACATTCCCCTTTAAATCAGTGACACTATTGGAAATACATTGCAAGAGCTGTGCGAAGATCCAGGATTCTCACTCATTATCCCCCCTCTCTGCACTCTGTCCTATGTTGTTACATCACTGTCTTCTGTTAAAGGGGAATGTTTGGATAGACTGTCCAAAGCAAAAAGGAATTGTTCTGGACACGCAGGTGAGGTTTAAAGAGGCAGTAAAAACGATCAAGATATAACAATGACATTCTAAAGAAAAGATCGCTTAAACAATCTAAAACTTTCTCCTACGCTTAAAAAAAAAAACACTACAATCCCAGCATGCTTCTGCCAGCATAGTGATCGGCCCTTATTAGCCTCAAGCCATTTTTCAGGAATTTGACAAGGTTATGGATAAATTGCCAATACCCTAAGGACTATGGTAGGTATAACAACCCAGATTATTACCCACTCAACATGGCTGAATGCCAGAACAGCGGAGAGTCACACCCTTAACTATTTCTAATGCCAGGACAAAAATCTTCCGTAGTTATAATAAGTAATGTCCTGGTTTTAACTCTCTCTCTACAAAGAACCTGTATACAGTACGTATCCACATTGACAGCAGCACTGCTGAGGTTACCCAAGGTTCTCGGTTGGCTCCCTACTGTTTAGTCTACCCCAGTCACCCGATGAGATAAACCTGCAATTCTTCCACTGTAGGAAACTGAAGCTGTAATAACCCAGGGATACTGGTAACACTATACACTCAGGTTATTCGCTGAAGAAAGTGCCTGGACCCCACTTCCTCCTATTTAGATAACAACCCCCAAAAGAGGTCAAGTCACTACAAGACACAAACGGGAAATAAACCCCAGCTTTGAAGCTCCCTCCTATTACTAACACACTCACCTCAGAACAGCCGCAGGGAAAGGCAACTTCCCCTTTAAAAAAAAAAAGTAAATTAATGACACGTTTGCGGTCTCTCGCATATGGTTGGTAGCCATTTTATTAAAGTTGTACATAATCAGATTCCCCGACGTTAACAGTGTTTGACTATATAGAGATTAATCTATAATTAACTTTCCCAAACGAGGGGTCATGTTTATTTCATGCAATACTTGACCTGTGCCTATAAACCTCATATCTAGGTATGTACTGAAAAAACTAAAGGAGTTTTAAAATCAAGATTTGTGTATTAATGGGGGGACTACAGATCCAAGAATTTTCCCAGGTCAGGTGAAGACAATAAAGATAACTAAAATAACCATTTTTACCGCTACACTACCGTGAATCTTCCTGGAAAACGTCTCGGACACACCTACCTGTCTCTTGTCCCACAATCCAGAGCTTCCCTATAAACCCTCTCTAAATATTGCCATTACTGGAAGGGAATGGTGTGCAAGTGTATGACCAGGTGGAATCCCAGGTTCATCCACCTATTATGAAACACCCTCTAGTGTTCTCACCTTATGAAGGGACCCCTCCGTGTAGTAAAAGATGGCCTCGTACGAACTTAATAAGGGAACATTCTCTCTTTATTACCTTGTAATCTAAAATCAATTTATGGGTGGAGCAGAACAGACCGTTGATCCGGCGTATTAGAATTTACACACCGTAGTAATAATCCCTCTCCCTCTGCTTGTCCCTGGATAGCAAACATGGACCTACACCACAACTATGCTGATTACGTAGGGAAATCCTGTAGTCCTTTATCTAAACATTAGCAGGTACCAGCGTTTCACACGCGGTTATGAGTTCATTGTCACTAGGCGCTTATATCCTTGAGCGTTTCAATGAAAAAAAAATTCACACGCAAATCAGGTTTAATTAGGATGGTTGGATTTGGTATGATCATCTCAAATTCCACTTCAGACCAAACCTATAACACCTTTTGATGGGGAGGGATGGGGGATAGGATGATGGATGGATAGATACAATACACAGACAAACAGACAGACAGACACAGATAGACAGACCGACAGACAGACAGACAGCACAGACAGACAGATAGATAGCATAGATTAGAAAGACAACAGAGAAAGATAATAGATAGAAGATCAGATAATAGATAGATAGATAGAAGATAGATAGGATAGATAGATAGATAGAAGATAAGTCCAGATGTAGATCAGATAGATGATATAAATAGATAGATGATGATAGAGTAGATGATAGATATTGTAGTAGGAATCTAGATAGATAGAGATAGATAGATGAAATAGATAATGATAGATAATAGATGTAAACGATCGATAGTGAATGACTAGGATGACTAGATAGGCGAAGATGATGCATAGATAGTATAGTGATAGATAGATAGAAAGAAGATAAGCGATGCGCTAGATAGATGATACCATAGCTATAATCGACTAGACCTATCGATGCAGTTTACGTAGGGATCGGTGACTATCATAGTTTAGATCTCGGCACGACTCGATGACTGTAACTGTCCCTACACCGCACTTCCTTCAACTACTTTTTACTTGGACCTAGTGAGCGCCTTATGACATCCGCTAACACTATGGTGATGAAAATTAGATTAGACAAAAAGATAGCAGGATAGATTACGTACACCAGTAAAAGCAAGTTCATTGAATAGGCGTTTAAGTGGGCTAAATACGTTTCGAACCTAAAAAATTATTGAGAATATGTGGGGGGAAATCCCCTTTAACGCTGTTATAATTTTTATTTTTTTTTTTTTTGGCCTGATCAATTGTTGAGGTTACTGTTTATGAGTAGGGTATAAAGTTGTACTAACAGGGCCGTATATCGTTATACAACCTCCATACTATGACTACTATGTAAGGCTAAAAAGGATGTAGGAAATGGTAAGCTAAAGGACTATATAACTATAAGATATAAGCATATATAGGGCTCTATAAAGACATGAAGGATAGGCTATATAGGGTATATAAAGATAACGGTACATTGTATATGACTACTATACGGTATAATATGAGGCTACATAGGCTATATAATGTCTATTTATATTATCTATAGTGGCTACGTAGAGCTATATAAAGCATTTAAGGCTAATCTGTACACGGGTTGTATAGGGTTATAAGGCTAATAAAGAACAAAATAAGTCCCTTATAATTTAAAAGGCTACTAGGTAACTTATAATAAAAAGGCTTGTAGGTACAGTCTATATAAACTATATATACAGTTCTTCAAGGACTATATAGGCTATAGGTACATTCTATATAAGCTATTAGGAACAAGTCCTATAAAAGGCTATAAGTCTATTGGGTCAGTGATAAGGCCGTCTTATTGGCTTTATGCAATAGAGCATATAGACATGACATTCTGTATAAGGCTAGTTCTTGCATGGTGCAGTATATAATGCTATAGAATAATATATAGATTATCAGTCTTAGTAAGCTCAGTTATATAGATTTATAAGGCTATAGGTAGAGGTATACATAGGGCCTATAGATGGTCTATGTATAGTAGTACTATATAAGCAAGTTACTGCTGATAAGGCTATAGTATTCAGTCCTATATAAGGACTGTAAAGCTACGTCATTGTTAAGAATATATAGTACAGCTTAAAAGTCAGTACGGTCTATATAAGGCTTACTACAGTGAAATAATACAGGAGGACCGTGTAATCTATAAATAATAGGGTAGCGGATATAAAAGGCTATAGGTTACAGGTCTTAAAATGCTAAGCTAGTACAGTCTAAGTATGAGAGTGCTTCTATAAAGACCAAGGTGAACAGTCTATATTGGACTAAATAATCATATAGGTTACAGTTCTATATAAATCTATAGCGTACAGTCTATATATGCTATAGTTACAGTCTGTATATATGATAGGCGGATGCAGGTTTACAGTCCTATATTATATCTACAGTAGGAATAAGTATAATATAAAGCTTTAGGTCGTCCTACAAAACTAAAATAAAAAAAAAATCCCCACCCCCCCAAAAATCTAAAACATCCCCCCTACAGATCATCTATATATGGTTAGGGCATTCTAATAAAAAAAAAAAAACCCTATATGTACATCCTTATAGGAACTAAATAAATCTAAAAAGAATAAAGATAGGACAGTCAATAAATCTTAAAAACATAGCTACAGTCTATAATAAGGCTAAAGGCTAGAGGTACAGCTGTTATATGATAGGAGGGATGACAGGTGGTTACATCTTATATCTATGAATATAGACGGTTGGAATGTATATATAAGGCTTTTTTTTAGGTACAGTCTATAAAATCTAAATAGATCAATACAGTCTATAGAGTTCTATAGGTGCATTTATTAAAAACCTATGATTACACATAGAAAACAAATACACAATCTAACAAGGCTGATATTAAAAAAGGGGTACAGTCCTAAATCGGTGCTAACTGGGTACAGTCGATATAAATCTAAAGGTACAATCTAATTAAATCTATAGGTACAGTCTATATATGGCTATACTAATACATTCTATATACATCTATAGGTACACAGTCCTATATAAGGCTAAAATAGGTACGTCTTATAAATCTATAGGTAAGGCATTGGTAAGTATATAAATCTCTTGGTAAGGTCCTATAGAGGGCATAGGTTCAAGTCTAATAAAATATGGCCTTAGGTACGTCTATATATCGCTATAGGTAAAGCTTCAATTATATAGGTACCAGTCTATAAATATTAATACTATGTACGTCCATATATGGTTCATAGGTACAGTCCTATAATAGAGCCCCTATTGGTAACCGTCTATATAAATCTATTATAGTACGTCTATATAGCTATAGTAAGTATATAGTCATGGCATCAGGTACCGTACTAATATAATATATCAGGTCCAGTCTATATAAATCTATAGATAACAGTCTATATATGGTCTAATAGGTTACACGACTATCTACATCTAAAGGTAAGTCTATAATATGGCTATAGGTAAGTCTATATACGGCTAAAATACATCCCTGCCCACCCCCAACCGCTGAGGTATTTCTGTAAAAAAAAACACCTGATCGCTACTTAGAGAGCCTACTCTCCCGCGGTGTTCTGTTCCGGCTCCCTGCTTGCGAGCAGGGGCCGGACCGCAGCCACGTCTGTGATTGGCTGAGAGTCAGCCAATCACAGAAGCGGCTGCCGTTAATAGAGATGCCGTGGGAACAAAGGTCTGTAAGTAGCAATCGGATGTTTATTTTACAGAAATACCTCAGCGGTTAGCGGTGGGCAGGGGAGATCTATTATATGGATAAATGGTTTCACGCTAGGTGCAAGGGCTGCAGAGTATGGATCTGGGTGGTGGGAGGGAGGGGGGAAAGGGCTCACCTTTTGGCAGGAAAAGCCTTTTGGCAGGAAGACAGCTCCTACTCTTCAGTTTCCTGGACTTTGAACAGACACTGCAGGAGAACCATAAGGAGCAGAGATGTAAGGTAAGGATTTTTTTAAACTACACAGTGGGGCCAGTAGTGGGTTAAATTTTAGTTTTGGGGGTGGGCATGCCCTTTAAAGTAGTTTGTTCTAAGTTTCATTTGCCTGTAACAGCAGTCAATCATTGGTTGTGATGTCAGTTGTTCAGCCTTGATTGACTACAGGGAGGGAGGAGCCAGTTTACACTGCCAGAATGGGGACAATAATTATCCTTAAATATCTGGTTAGTAATGTAGGTAATAAATATATCAGTTGGGGTTGGGCGCAGGTAAGTGACAATTGACCAGTTTTTTGTTTTAAGGGTGAACATTCCTTGTAATAGGAACAGTTGTTAAGTTTTCAGTACGGAGATTGAAAACAAAATAATGAGGATCTCAAATGAAAGAGTTAAAACACGGGATCCGAGGTGTTTACTACAAGTCACTTACTGTATTTATACACTGCCGGTATTTGTAGCTACCGATACGATGCACAGTATTGGTGTCAATGCCGTGGTTGCCATATCTGTATTAAGACACCGTATCACGGAATAGCGATACTTTATACACACAACTCTATGACATTTCTCAGTTCTTAATCAGAATTTGCACTTGACAGTGGTCAACACTGTGTGTTCTAACCATCAGCTCTGGAGTAACAAATGGTCCATACACACTGCCACCTTGTGGTGGGACCTTGCTTACAAGCACTGGCTTTACCTGATAGTTTGTTGCTACATCTTTGGGGAAGGGATGGAGTGTGCACTATTTGGATACAGTGTGACAACAGAGCTAGCAATCTAATAACATCTGGTACCTTACAGCACATGTGCATTACTTTTTATTTGAAGTTAGGGAGACTTTATATACAGATAAATGGAAAGAAGACGGAAGTATAGATAAATAGGCAGATAGCGAGATAAAGATAGACAGATACAGAGAGAGAAAGAGAGAATGAGAGATAGACAGATACAGAGAGAGAGAGAAAGAGAGAATGAGAGATAGACAGATACAGAGTGAGAGAGAAAGAGAGAATGAGAGATAGGACAGATACGAGAGAGAGAGAAAGAGAGAATGAGAGATAGACAGATACAGAGAGAGAGAGAAAGAGAGAATGAGAGATAGACAGATACAGAGAGAGAGAGAAAGAAAATGAGAATATAGACATATAAATAGATAGATAGATGATAGATAGTATAGATAGTATATAGATAGATAGATAATGATAGATATATAGATAGATGAGATAGATAGTAGATAGATAGATAGATAGATAATGATGTAGATAGATAGATGACAGATAGATAGATAGATAGATAGATAGATGATAGATAGATAGATAGATAGATAGATAGATAGATAGACAGACAGATAGATGACAGACAGATAGATATGATAGATAGATAGATAGCTGATGATAGATAGATAAAATAGATAGATAGATGATGATAGATAGACAGACAGACAGACAGACAGATAGGTAATAGACAATAGATAGATGATAGATAGATAGATGATGATAAGATAGATAGATATAGATAGATGATAGATAGATTGACAGACGATAGATAGATAGATAGATAGTGATAGATAGATAGTTAGATAGATAGATAGATAGATAGATGATAGTATGATGAGAGATAGATGATAGATAGATGAATAGATAGATAGACAGATAGATAGATAGATAGATAGATGAAGATGAATAGATAGATGTGTGATGATGAATAGATGATAGATAGTAGATGATAGTAGATAGATAGATAGATGATAGATAGATAGATAGATAGATAGTAGATAGATAGATAGATGATAGATAGATCGACAGACAGACAGACAGACAGATAGACAATGATGATAGAAGTGTAGCTAGATAAGCTGATAGCTCTGCTAGATAGCGAGATATCTCGTCGCTCGATCTAGCTCGCTTATAGATATACAGCTAGATGATCGAGAGATAGATCGATGATGATAATCGATTAGCTCGCTCGATCGATCGATAGAACGACCGCTAGATCGCTCGACTCGCTCTCTCTCTCGCTGCTCGATCGATCGCTCGCTATCCCGCTCTCTCGCTCGCTCGCTAGCTCGCTTCTCTGCTCACATCGCTCGCTCGCTGCTCGCTCGCTCGCTCGCTAGCTAGACTCGCTGCTCGGCTGCCCTAGCGCTCCTGCTCGCTAGCTCGCTGCTCGCTGCTCGCGCGCCTCGCTCGCTCGCTCGCTCTCTCGCTCGCTCGCTCGCTCGCTCGCTCGCGTGATAGATCACTAGACAGCGAGAGATAGACAGCCATACAGAGAGGTAATAAGATAGATAGATAGATAGACCGACAGACAGACAGACAGCAGACGACAGACGCAGACAGACAGACATACAGACGAAGACAGACATATAGATAGTCGATAGATAGATAAGGGGATAGATAGATAGATAGATAGATAGATATTTTATCACAGTTCATCAACTAAGCACTTCATGGGATATGTAGATTAAATAATTCTTTTTTTTTTTTTTTTAAAAATCACCAAATTGATTTTTTATCTTTTATTACGGAAGTCTATAAAACTGCAGTATTGAATATTTCAAGATCGCAAAATACACCATATTCACTTTAATATATGACAAATAATATTATATACAGACATGATAAACAACACAACTGAGAAGAAGTACACAGACCTCTCACAAGTGCTTTTCTTAATATTACAAATGACGGCGATATAAACATATTAATATTTTAACCATGTTTACAAATAAAGAACCATTCATATTTACTAAATAACATTATTTAACAGCCAGGGGGAAAAAAAACACTTTATACTAAATATCTATTTGAAATATAACAAAAATAGCACTTCTTATAGTTTATAAAGTCAGACAAGAAAAAACTCATTTTCGGCGACTGTCGTATATAAAATAATCTAGTGAATTAGTCCGATATGGGACCACACTAAAATTCTGACATTCAAAGTGCTTATTCTGCAAACATTTTGCAGGACATTTTTTTTTAATGTATATTGTAATGTAATCAAGTTATAATGTATGAATGGCATCAGATAATACGAATACGAACTAAGAACTTTTTTTTAAAGTTCCCTGCAAAGTATTCTAATTATTTTTTTATACAGAAGGCCGGTGTGTAACGGTATAGCATTGTTTATAATGATATAATTTGCAGGATGCCCTTGGGAATTCTATATATAAATATATATACATTGCCCTGTAATGAAGTTCTAGAATCCATCTTTAATATATTATGTCAAAATTTCTACTTCTTTAAGCCCCGGTGAGACTTTTTTTTAACATAATACTGAACTAAGCTAAACTATATAATGTTAGGGCTAAAAACACATAGTGCAGTATTTTGTTAAACTATATTCTGACAATTTGCATAGCATGTTTATGATTATCATTACTTATCTGGACCAATGCACATTAAATATACTTATAACAATTAACAAGGTTTGTCCCCACGTAAATTTAGAGCATTCCAATGCACCCATCCAATCAAGGACCTTGACTTAACATGTAACTTGACCAATCGGAAGGCCAGCAACTGATGTAAACCAGTTCGAATGGTCTGCACTTAATTACAGGGCTAATTATTATGGATTTCACTCTGCTCTTAGTCATCAATCAGTTGTTTTATGCTAAAAACTCATTAAACCTGAAAAAAAGGGTAAGTATTTCCATTAAAATGATTCATCCCTTTAAATAATTAAAGGGACAAAGCAGTTAAGTAGCAACTTGAATATATTTTGGGTAATGATGTGTGTTTGTGTTTTTTGTTTTTATTTATTTTAAAAAGCATGTAAGTCACCTAAGGCCCCCACTTAATTTTGATTAAATAAATAGTATATAAATAACACACAGGGTTGCATTATGGTTGCACTCCAGTGACTTGTTTACTTTTCCTCCCCTTTAGTTACGGGGAGTTTTTACTTATAGCTTAATCTTTTTTTTCTTTTTTTTTTTGCAAGTTTGTTTTGTTTTATAGCCAGGAAAATATTCACAAGTAAAGGAATCTACGTAAATTGTGACAAGAGCTGCCTGAGTGGGTACTTGCATGGACAGAGGAGGAGATACAATAGAATAGAGTTAGTTCGTATTTTCATAGAAGATAAAAATTAAGAAAAAATAGAAAATAAATAAACCTTCCTAATGACTTCTTTTGGAAATGGCACGAGGAGAAACAAATGGAAAGATGTAGATCAGTCAAAAGGAACATCAACTCGTGTGAAAATGTAAGTGAACCTATAAAGTTAATGATAGATAAGTAGGTTCAGATACACGGCATCCTGGGAAATGATAGGGTAATAGAAAGTTAGAAAATAATGTGTTTAAGCCGCAGGGAATCAGTTGAACTTAACATATAATTGGTCTTTAGGTCTCCTTTAAAACTACCCCAAAAAAAGTAATTTGTAACATTCAAAGGGCATGTCCACCCATACCTGCCTCCAACTCCAAATGATATATGTAGCACATTATTATTAACCAGATATTGAAGGATAATTATTGGCTCCATTCTGGCAGAGTAAGCTGGCCCCTCCCTCTATGCAGTCAATCAAAGCTGTGACTGCTTACATCACAACCAATGAAGGAATGCCGTTTTCTGGCTGCCTCCTCTGCACATGCTCAAGCTTATAAAATGCTCATTGAGAAGTTGAAGGAGGCGGTAACCTTTTCCAAAATGAAACAGAACTGATTTCAAATACATGTAATAAACTGGTAAAAATAGCAGTTGAAGTGTGGGCAGATAACTAACAAGTCACCCATTTTTTGTTTTAAGGGTGGACATGCCCTTTAAGAATTGTTTCCTTTTATTTCTTAAAATTTCTCAATGACTTTTGGCACCTGTGTTCTTTAAGTTTAAATGTAAATCATTTCCTTTATGGTCTTGGCTCCCCAAAATAGGTCCCGAACAATATGTCTACTAAGGGATGTTTTTTTACACCGAAGAAGAGAGGAAATTCAAGGTAGTGTCTGCCTTCATTTTTATTAAGGGGTCTTTTCCAATGATTGAAACCTATGCCTTTTGATCCTGCAATGTAGAACTAGCTTTATTGGTATGGGGTAAATGTAAACTCTGGGTAGACAAACATTTTGACCTGTTTTGGCAGCACAATTAAATATATTGACCCGTCATTAGAAGATCCAATTTAGAAAGCTGTTAGACAGGGGGGAAAGGAATTTCTAGAAGCACCAGGAACCATATTGTGTTATCCCCGATGTATGTAACACTGTGAAGCCATGAGGAAGAAGAGCTAAATTATAAGAACCATCACGGAAACCAACATTCCAGATGGTCACAGAGAAAATACTGATCTTGTGTCTTTTCTTACTGGAATTCTCCACTTGTTTATTCTCCAGCAAGACTCGTATTTACAAAATGTGGATCCTTTTTTTCTGATCCCTTAGTAAATACATACTGTATATAAATGTTAATATATTTAAGTTAAGCATTCCACAGGGACAACATAGTCAGGGTTTGGTGGCTGGGGATACTGAATTAGTATTGTGGATATAACTTTGCTTTGCAGTTACTTTGCTTTGAATTTCAACTTTGTGATTATTTTCCCATTTTGCTGTTCATCTGGATAAAAATGTTTAAAACAAAATGCAGATGGTATAAAAGTTACACAGTGGCTCCCAGCATGGCTTCTGTCTCTGAAATGATTTCATTTTGGTTGGAATCAAGTCCGTAAAATCTAACTTTTAGTTCCTCAGCAGGGTGGACCACTGGAACGGGCATTATTTTTGGGAAAGTCCTGGTGGTGAGTTCAAACCTGCTCATGCTGGCCAATTCAATTGCCAAGGTCTTCAAAAAGAGCTTGGCCAAGTGTTTTCCCAAACAATTCCTCACCCCTCCACCAAAAGGGAGGTAATTGAACCTTCCATCTTTGTCCTCTGTTCGGTCCTGACCAAAACGATCAGGATCAAAAACATCAATGTCCTTGAATACTGGAGCGGTGTCATGAGTGTCCCTGATGCTGTACATTACACTCCAACCTTTGGGGATCTGAAAACCCTAAAAAGAGAAGAAGACGAAATTGTTAAAGACACCACGGAACACAACAAAGCACAGATTCTATACCTTACCATAAACATAGTCATAGCAGTTATTGTAATTCATTCATTACCATTACCAACATATACTGTAATTAATCATTATCATCAAGATAGTCATAACAATTATTGTAATTCATTCATTACCATCAACAGTCATAACAGATATTGTAATTCATTCATTACCATCAACAGTCATAACAAATATTGGAATTCATTCATTACCATCAACTGAGTCATAACAAATATTGGAATTCATTCACTACCATCAACAGTCATAACAGATATTGTAATTCATTCATTACCATCAACAGAGTCATAACGGATATTGTAATTCATTCATTACCATCAACAGTCATAACAGATATTGTAATTCATTCATTACCATCAACAGAGTCATAACGGATATTGTAATTCATTCATTAGCATCAACAAATTCATAACAGATATTGTAATTCATTCATTACCATCAACAGAGTCATAACGGATATTGTAATTCATTCATTAGCATCAACAGAGTCATAATGGATATTGTAATTCATTCATTACCATCAACAGAGTCATAATGGATATTGTAATTCATTCATTACCATCAACAGTCATAACAGATATTGTAATTCATTCATTAGCATCAACAGAGTCATAACGGGTATTGTAATTCATTCATTACAATCAACAGTCATAACAAATATTGTAATTCATTCATTACCATCAATATAGTCATAACGGATATTGTAATTCATTCATTACCATCAACAGAGCCATAACTGATATTTAATGATTCATTAGCATCAACAGAGTCATAATGGATATTGTAATTCATTCATTATCATCAACAGTCATAACAAATGTTGTAATTCATCATTAGCATCAACAGAGTCATAACGGATATTGTAATTCATTCATTACCATCACGTCATAACAAATATTGTAATTCATTCTTACCATCAATAAGTCATAACGGATATTGTAATTCATTCATTACCACAACAGAGCATAACTGATAGTAATGAATTCATTAGCATCAACAGAGTCATAAAAGATATTGTAATTCATTCATTACCATCACAGTCATAACAGATATGGAATGAATTCATTAGCATCAACAGAGTCATAAAAGATATTGTTAATTCATCATTAAATCAACAGTCATAACAAATATTGTAATTCATTCATTACCATCAACAGTCATAACAAAAATTGTAATTCATTCATTACCATCAATATAGTCATAACGGATATTGTAATTCATTCATTACCATCAACAGAGCCATAACTGATATTTAATAATCATAGCATCAACAGAGTCATAATGGATATTGTAATTCATTCATTATCATCAACAGTCATAACAAATGTTGTAATTCATTCATTAGCATCAACAGAGTCATAACGGATATTGTAATTCATTCATTACCATCAACAGTCATAACAAATATTGTAATTCATTCATTACCATCAATATAGTCATAACGGATATTGTAATTCATTCATTACCACAACAGAGCATAACTGATAGTAATGAATTCATTAGCATCAACAGAGTCATAAAAGATATTGTAATTCATTCATTACCATCAACAGTCATAACAGATATTGGAATGAATTCATTAGCATCAACAGAGTCATAAAAGATATTGTAATTCATCATTAACATCAACAGTCATAACAAATATTGTAATTCATTCATTACCATCAACAGTCATAACAAAAATTGTAATTCATTCATTACCATCAATATAGTCATAACGTATATGTAATTCATTCATTACCATCAACAGTCATAACAGATATTGTAATGAATTCATTAGCTTAACAGAGTCATAAAAGATATTGTAATTCATTCATTAACATCAACAGTCATAACAAATATTGTAATTCATTCATTACCATCAACAGTCATAACTGATATTGTAATGAATTCATTAGCATCAACAGAGTCATAAAAGATATTGTAATTCATTCATTACCATCAACAGTCATAACAGATATTGTAATGAATTCATTAGCATCAACAGAGTCATAAAAGATATTGTAATTCATTCATTAACATCAACAGTCATAACAAATATTGTAATTCATTCATTACCATCAATATAGTCATAACGGATATTGTAATTCATTCATTACCATCAACAGTCATAACAGATATTGTAATGAATTCATTAGCTTTAACAGAGTCATAAAAGATATGTAATTCATTCATTAACCTCAACAGTCATAACAAATATTGTAATTCATTCATTACCATCAACAGTTCAAACTGATATGTAGAATTCATTAGCATCAACAGAGTCATAAAAGATATTGTAATTCATTCATTACCATCAACAGTCATAACAAATATTATAATTCATTCATTACCATCAACAGTCATAACAAATATTGTAATTCATTCATTACCATCAACAGTCATAACAAATATTGTAATTCATTCATTACCATCAACAGAGTCATAACGGATATTGTAATTAATTCATTAGAATCAACAGAGTCATAATGGATATTGTAATTCATTCATTAACATCAACAGTCATAACAAATATTGTAATTCATTCATTAGCACAACAGAGTCATAACGGATATTGTAATTCATTCATTACCATCAACAGTCATAACAAATATTGTAATTCATTCATTACCATCAATATAGTCATAACGGATTTTGTAATTCATTCATTACCATCAACAGAGCCATAACTGATATTGTAATTAATTAATTATCATAAACAGTCTTTATGTGAGTTGTTCGAAATTTAGAAATATATCATAAGGTTTTCTTTTAATATACATTCTTCTTAACTTTTCATATTAAGTAACAATGTAGTATGTACAAGCCTCCTAAACACTGGGTTCTACCATAGATTTTCTGTATAGGCTGCAATAGGGGTGTATTGTCATCACATGTTTTATACATGTACCATCACTTCTCTTCGTCTGTAAATGGTACTTACATCTCAGCTGTTTCTGGGTAGTAACACACACAACCCAGCAAGTTCAGTTCTAAAGGGGTTTTGTACTTACATCCAGCTCAAATGTCTGCAGCACTGTCCTGTATCCCCCAGAGACTGGACTGAATAGGCGTAGGATCTCCTTAATAACACAGTCAAGGTAGTGGAGATTGGTGATTGTATCCACCCTCAGAGATCCCTCACAGACACATCCATTGTGTAGGATTCCGTTCCCCCGCAACTCTTCCCTTAGCTTCTCCAGTACATGTGGGTGCTTCAGCAACTGCATGATAAGAGAGGTGCTGGCACTTGCCGTGGTGGCATAGGCTGCAAATATCAGTTCCAAAGTGCCATCCTGTTGAAAGAAGTGAATCAAACAGATAGGTCAGACATAACATCAAAAACTGACTCCTCTGCAGCCAGTGATATCAGCTTCCTTCAAGTCTAAGGCAGGGTTCACACTAGGGTCGGGAACGCTGTGATGTTCCCCGGCGTTAAAGGTAGGAATGTGATCTTTATAATAAAGGCCACTTGTATGGAGACCCCAGTTCCCTTTAAGTGATAGCATTTAACAAAAAAAATGGGTGTTTCATTCATTCATTACAGTGTATCTTTATATGAGTTCCCCTTTCTCTGCCTGGACCACTATTGATCTATAGAAAAGTTACCTTTAACTCTTGCATTGTTAGTTCCTTTCCATGTTCCTTTCCACTCTCGATAAGTATGTCCAATGCATCTGCATAATCTTTCCCCTGTGTGTTCTGCAGTTTCTCCTGGATCCCCTTCTCTAAGCTTCTAAGAAGGGTCTCCCGAGCCCGCATTCCCTATTAAACAAAGAGAGATAAAGTAAATGGGATGCTTTCCTAGAAGGTGCACTAATTATGACAAGGTCACACTGCCTCTTCCTCTCTGGTGATTAAACACAAACTTTTTATCTCAGTCCTTATTTTAGAGAAGATCTGCTCACCATGTAGTCACCTGAGGCCCATATCCACAAGTACATGCTAATTTGGGTTGGACATGGACATAATTATGGTGGGAATTTAAGGCTAAAGGACAATTTCACCCTCGTAATGTCATCTTTTAGAAAGAAAGGTCCCTTTAAAATTTGTCTTTGTCCTCTGGAATCATTAGCGTATGCCAGCTAGATGCCTCATGGAAACTGAGGGGTAAAGGGCTATGTTTGTTCACACCAACATCAGCAATTTAATGAGCTGGTTATGAGCTTAAGCATGCTCAAAAGAGACAGCAAGGGGAATAGCATTCAGTGATTGGCTGTAAAGTAAAATGTCATATCCATGACAGTTACTAAATGGAAGAACCAGGAAGCAGAAACAGGGGCAACAGGACATTGTGCAGCATTTCAGGTTAGACTTATATCCTTCAGATTTCTAACTATGGCAGTTTAGGGTTTTGGCAGGTGGTTTACCTTTACACAGTTTTCCATTTGAGGGCTGGGCTTGACCTTTAAAGCATGAGGACTGTAATTAATTCAAACATACATAAAGTCAATGTACCAAGCTACGTTTTGCTCAGTCCACTTTCTTCCAACGCTCTACAGCTGAAGGAAATGTCTAACACCATCGCAAAAAACAAAACAAAGTAGCTGAAAAGAAATTAAATCGTATAATGTCTGTTGACCCAAACACTAGATGAGCTCACTCCTTATATGCGAAAGGTTATATTTAGTCCTGCTATTTATATGCACGTTTTTAACCAGGAGAATTATTTTCCATTGTGTGTGTTCAATAGGTACAGACAGATCCTGTTTTTGTCTGGTGGCTTATACACGAATAACAAAAAATGTTCTCTGTAAAATGATTTTACGAGGCATCAGAAATTAAGTTGAATTCTTTTTTTCAAGACTCACAGCCTTAAAACCCATTAAAATTACAGGTATTACTACATTGAGATCAGAGAGTAAAGGAGGGGACGAGTTTTCTTCATTCAGTGAATATAATGGTATTTTCCTTTGTTAATTGGTTTCAGGGTAAGTCATGAACGGAAAATGTCCCAAGGAAAGAAAATGATGAAATGGAATTTGTCTCTCTCGTGATATTTTTGTCTGTGAGAAATATGTAAAGAGAATTCAACATCCATCCTACAGAGAAAGACATGATGTATAAACGGGTTGTTTTTAAAGGGTAGGGCAGTTCTGACCAGACTGTATGTTTGGCCCCTTCTGAGCTTCTAAGACAAAAATGATCTCTCAGGTCACCATTAAACTCAGAAGAAAAGCCTACATGCTCATCTCAATTGATGAAAATGAGTCAAAGTTGTCCTATCACTAGATGTGTTGTTTTTAGAGGGTAGGACCTTTCTGACCAAATGGCATGATAGTTTGGCCAATCATCAACTGATCAGACAAAAGGGAATAACTCTGGTGACCAATGACCTCCAACTAATGGATATCTGAAGTCACCACTCAACTCAGAAGAAAAGCCTACATGCTCATGTCAATTATGAGTCAGATTTGTCCTATCACCAGATGTGTATAGTATATGTTGAAGGATGGCAGACGTAGTCAAACCATGGTTTAGGTACTTTTTTAAAGGGTTTTTATTTTAATTTTATATTTAAATTTATAAATATCCAATTTGCAAAACATAGAATGTTTCCAAAAAGTAAGAAACATTCTTGACAATACTTACTCTTCTGTATCCGCTGAATGGAACATCAACTGGCAAAGAGAAGACATTCTCTACAAACTGCTGGAACACCTGGAAAAGCTGTGCTAGCTCTTCGTCAGAAAGCTTGAACCCTAGCAGAATTCGAATGGCCATTCGGAACGTCAATTTCTGAGCCTCAAAGTAGACGTTGATAGACTCTTGGTTACTGCTCCAAACCCGTAAAGTGTCCTGGATGACCAGCTGTATTTTTGGAAGATAGCTCTCCAACGCTTCATGGCTGAAGATCTTTGAAAACACCTGTGTGGAAACAAAATGATATCTTTGAGCTTCTAATGACCTCTAGAAATTTGGGCCAATGATTTCCAACCTGGGGACAATTCACAATGACATAATAGGTCAGAGTAGGGTCCAATGAAAACAGCTGTCAGCGGAATGTTGAAATGATTCAGCCACATCCACAAGCAAATTTTCTTTACGTATCTGAAGAATTGATTAAGAATTCTGAGCATTATTATAAATTGTAATTCCCAGCGGCCTAAACAGTAGCATCCATTTTAACTCAATTCATTGTACTGCATGGAGAAGAGTAAAAAGTTCCTCTGAAAGGTCATACAGCAATCAAGTGGGAAACGTAGGTATTCAGTGGAATCCAAGAATTTCCCCAGGAGTCAGCAGCAATTAAAGGGAATGTAAGATTTTCCTGGCTGCGGACCCACGATTCACAATGTCCCCGCTTTACTAGGTTTTGTTTGGTAAGATAACATCCCAGGGTGCATAACCCCTGACGTAACCAAATGCCAACTGGCATTCAGCAGCAGGTATATGGATTGGGAACAAATAATAATAAAATACAATTATCAATGAACTTCCAGCCATGTGGCCCAAAGTGATCTATGGCTCACGCACTGTACTTTTTAACCCCTTCCCATCTTAATTGTAGATCTTAGAAGAACTCCTGTTTATCGACTAGCAAACTAATAGATCTTTCCTGCGGGTAATCTCTCACCTTTTCCTTGGCTATATAGTATTTACTGCTATGGGACATCTGACATTAAGGACAGAAATCCCAAATAAAAGGGACAAAATAACCAATGTATTTCATCTGTACATAAGATCTATCCAAGTGTAAACGTTCCAGCATTGAGGGTGAGGCCAGCACAGGAATCACGCACCAAAATGCGAGCGTTATCGCACGTAATTGTGTGCGTGATTCTTGTGCATTTTGCGTTCGCTTTTGCGCATGCGTTTTCGCCATTTTGCATTATGGAAACGCATGCGTTAACGCACCAAAAATGGTGAACGCATGCGTTACCAAAACGCGAACGGACGCACTATCGCATGCGCATCGGAAATCGCGGAAATTTTCGCATTCCCGCGATTTCCATTTTAGCGAAAATCGCGGGCGCAAACGTGAAACGCGTGAAAAACGTGCTAGTGTGGCCTAGCCCTAACAGTTCGGAACAGGTTAAATTATCATGTACCATACGTGCTTAAAGAGGTTGAAAAGGGATTTTTTTTTTTACATTCGTGGGAAAGTAAAGTAAAAGCGCTGCGCCCTCTTGTGTACACTTTATGAATAGTGTTTCTCTGCCGGCACTGAACAGCAAAGCTATCAAAACTGCGTGTAGGGTTTTTTCACAGGAAGGTTTCAGTTCATGGTGGGCACCTTGTCCGATACTCACATGCTGAACAGTAAAAAATAGTTTAGTCATTTAATTAGAAGCCACAGAGAGCTTGGCTTCCTGTTGTAAGGCTACTGTAATGTTCTGCAGCACTGCAGACTTTAAAACACATTACAGTATTTCTGTGGGAATAACATAAAGAGAGGGGAAAAGCCATAACATGAAAGGACTTGCACGGTTCCCTATGTGTGTTACCGGTTGTTAGAGTATAAACTCTAGAAATGAAATCTGTGTCTGGAAAGGGAGCAGATTAGTGTGTATAGCCTGGATTGTTGTCTGGGAGAGATGCTGTTTGGAGGCTCATAATTAAAAGATTAACTGTGCCTTTAAGGTACACCCAATAATGAGCTCCTCTCTACCCCTCACTTCCTACAGGATGCCACGGCCTCTGCCCATTTTGTCACCTTCCTTTATATCCTGTGTGTTAAAAAGCCCTTCAGGCTGACTGTAAATACTAAACAGGCCCATATTAACCCATTAGATGTCAGATGTTTCTCTGTATGGGGTGAAATAAAAAACAATTTGTAAAAAAACACAGACACAGGACAATATTAAGCAAAATAATCGCTCAATTGTGCCATCTAATATTTCATTTTAGAATATGGAGGTTTTTTTTATTATTGATAGGTTGATAAGGCAGTTCCCATACAATGCCGATTGCAAGTGTATGGTCCACAGGTAGTGTGCTGCTCTGTCCAATAGAACGATCCGTGTTTATGCTGTATATATGGTCACTGGGTCCACTGCATGTCTTTCTGTGCACTTTATGGACCACTTTCATTTTAGTGACCCACAAAATGCAATCTCACTATCTCAATCCCACTATGTGTGTTGCAATGTAGATGTTTCCCCAGCCTGTGCAATCTCCAATTACCTGTGTGGATCACATACGGTTTAATGTTGACAATGGGAAAAGAAAAATGCACAGGGTAACACTGGAACAACTACCAGCAATGCTTTGAGGCAGATGCAATAAGTTTGCAGCAACCAATTAGATGTTAACTTTTTACTGGGTTACTGCAGTTATAATACATCTGATTGGTCACTTCAGATTAATAGCATAGGCAAACTTTTCCCCCCGTGGTAATCTATGCAGCAGGGGGATTGAGTACAGGCAGTTACAGTGTAGGGTGTCACATATTGTTTATTTGTACAAGATCATTTCATTACTATTGGTATTTCACTCTCCGTAATAATGACGGGCGTGCGGTGGAGTTTGGCACAATCCAAAAGCTTTCTACCCATTGTCTGCCGGCCCGCTGCTGCTTTCAGATTCCTTTATGGACACCACTCCGAGATGGGGCCGTAGGCAGGGCTGTGGTCTGGGGCCACCCTGTGTATATTTCATTCATTGTATGTATAGTGTGTATGGATGTACACACCGTATACAGTGCACAGTGTCTAGAATGGGGAATTAATAGTCTCTTTCACAGTGACGGCAGAGCCACGTGTGAGTCTATCAGTCTCTCACAAACTAGACCCTTAAAGTCTTTGCAGTGATCAGCAGCTGTGCAGCATTCACAGTAGAATTGGCACTTTAAGAATTCAGCCGCAGCCAAGAAAGGGAGGGATAAGCGAGGGGGGCAAGCTTAGGTTACTGCAGTTCACGCTGCACGTGCCACAACCAGCATACACAGAAGCACACACTGTATCCTTAAGTTGACAGAGGGGGTGCTATTGTTATAATGCAACAATGGGAGCTGCTACATAAAACCCGCCACAGCTGAGATACTTTGCAAAGGGCCCGGGCGGTTCTGCTGTGGGTATTAACCTTTTCACTGCCAGAGTCCCAGTGAGATGGAAGGGGATGCAGGTTTATATTCCTACATTTGCACACTTATCAGCATTAATAATTTATATTTAGCCCTCCCTCTCGGCTCTTACAAAGGAACAGCCTATGGGACTCATTAACCCACTAACAGCCAATCAGAATTTTACTTTGTTGGGCTAGTACAGTATACAAATCTCATTGGTTGCTGGGGGGGGGAGGAGGAGTTGGCGGTTGCAAATATTTCCCATTCATACATATATACGAATGTGAATTGACCATAAAAACACCCCTCCCTATCCAACAGTAATAGAACAAATTTATTAGTGAATTCCGTGTTTAGCCATTATGAGGCCTTGAAATGTAGGAATAAGTCAGATACGCACAGTGTATCCCATGTTTAGTGATGCTCTACGGCTAATTAGTGATGTTTTACCCAGACTGTGACTCACCGTGGATTCAGGGCTCATTGTGAAATCTTATAGGCGGTGACGGGGCAGGCGGTAAAAGCCTAGTAATGCGTTATAGGGTGTCAAATGCTCAGTGATTCGTCATTGGCGCAGCATGCCAGGTGATGCAATATGGTGAACAATGTTTACTGAGGCATTAAAGGAATGTAACGATGAGCAGACAATGATAATCGCTTGTGATGTATTTTGGCTGCTCAGGGCATGGGGGAAAGCTTTATACAGAGTAAAGGGAGTGCACTATGGGGAATAATTCTTAAGGTGCACCATCATCATCATTATCATTATTATTAATATACAGAGGACATAGTGGGTAATGAAAATAATACCTTGCGTTTGTTCCTGTGGATATCACCTATGGAGTTGGCCAGGCTGTTAGGTCCCAATAACATCCGGGTGCTTCTGGGCCACTCTGTGCTGACCAAGTGATGTTCCCCCATTAGAATCTTCCTGACATTCTCGGCTCCCGTCACCCTGATCAAAGGACGGCCCAACAAATGGGTCTTAAAGACGTTTCCGTATTTCTCTCTCCTGGAGGACTGGAAATCTGAACCCTGGAAGGGAAACAGAGCAGCGATTCATTCACGTGAAGAAGAAAAAAAAAGAAATGAAAACAAATGTAAAGTCTCCAGTTATTCTGCCTTGGCCTAGCCAGGGTTTATTTCTGACTTTCCATCGGGGATGGACGGTACTTGTTTCAATATCAGTTGGTTCAATGTTTACAAGGCCTGAGATTCATCTCATCAATGCACCAAAGATGAACCCAAAAATTTTTTTTTTTTGTTTAGTTTGGCCAATGCACCAAGGTACCCCCAAAATGACCAATTTGTACCAATATTCCAATGCACCAATGTACCAATATACCAATGTACCAATATACCAATGAACCAATATTCCAATGCACCAATATACCAATATACCAATATACCAATGCACCAATGTACCAATATACCAATATTACCAATGCACCAATGTACCAATGTACCAATATACCAATGCACCAATGTACCAATGCACCAATGTACCAATGCACCTATATATCAATGCACCAATGTACCAATGCACCAATATACCAATGCACCTATATATCAATGCACCAATGTACCAATGCAAAGGCTAAGTGATGATATTTAATGTTTTGGTGAGGTTCAGAAATTACACAAAAATGTTAACGAATCAAAAATCTGATCCTGAATTTATCTATTAGAGAAAGACCCACCCACAAGGGGTTAACCTTCTGCCTTATATTCACTTTCCCATGCGTGTATATGACAATGCACATCAGCAGAAGTCCAGCGTGCATACTAGTGTTGTACTACAGTTCCCAGCATTTTCAGCCATCGGCAATAGTCTAGACTGACTAGAAAATGATTTACTAAATAATGCTTACTTTATGAAACATGTCAATACATGAAAGGGGGGTTGATCTGTAAAATTTACTTTCAAACATGCTTGACATGGGCTGTCATTTATTTTAAAAAGTGTATGTTATAGTGGTGGCCCCAAGAGGGAGATGTAGAGCTACTAAACCTTAACATAGCAGGCGAGAGATATTTCGGACTCTCATTAGAATCTTTACCATCCATTGCTGTTGGGGAACTTAAAGCCCCACAGACCCTGGGAGGCATCTCGTGGGAATCCACCTGATGATATGACTTTGATTGCTGAGTGTCATAAGCAAAAGGGCTAAATGAATGCAGCTGTGACGTACATTTAAACAAGAAAAAAATCTTAATTGAATGTTTTTTTAAATATATTTGTTCCTTTATTCTCTCCTTTGTGGGCACCTAGATACGCTGTACGCTGGGGGTGGAGGCAGTCGCGCCAATCATATCTCATTTCTTATTTAAACCTCTGCAAGTTTTAAAGTTGCGCACACAGCCGGGAATGCAGGGGTTAATGCCATATAAAAATCTCAAGCCAGACGGACTGTAAATAAAAGGAGATGCGCCTGACTTAAAAATGCAGCAGCCATGATACATAATCAGATTTAACCTGTTTCCACAACTATACTGTTCTCTGTGCATGACCCTAATTTCGAGTTTTCCTTTCTCGAAAGGAGGTAGACAAACTGACATATCCCACTTATTTAGTCAGTTAATATGGAAAAGAGGGAGAGGGGGGGGGAGACTCGTGGGAATCCATGCAGGATGAAATAGTTTAACTGTCAACTCAGTGCCCTGGTGGAGAGAGAGGACTGGCACTGCGATGGGAGCCAAGTTGGCCCCTGGAAGATAGAGGATGATGGTGTAATTACTTAAGGTGTTTGGCTGCACAGCGTTTTGACTCAGAGAAACACATGTGTCCCAGCCAAGCAGACTTGAAGGCGCAAATGTGAAAGGTACATTGTCTGAGGTCACAGACAGAGCTAAATTCAGGGTGTGAAAGGTCATGGAGTAGCTGTCACTGTGATTTCAACTTTTTTTTTGCTTTTAGCGGAAATTCTGGTTATTCCCTCATTAGAGTCCCAGGGATGCCTTACACCAGAACTGTTTCACTAACATCCCCCTTATAGAAGGTACACTTATAAAAACAACATGGTGCACAGCTGTAGGGGAGGATAATGAAGTGAGCATTATCTTAGCACAGCTCTGTGCAATGTATTTATCATCAGTGTACCTATATATGCTAATTATATTTAACCACCATAAAGGACGCCCTTTTGAAAAACGCAGTAACCCAGCCCAAGAGCGGTAAAAAGGGGCACAGTACTGCTATCACTCCTAGTTGATCCCCTAAATCTATACACATGGCTGGTATTCCCAAAGCTAAAAACTATCGCCGTCGGCATCAGGACCTATTGGGTCAGAAGGATTATTTCTGTTCTGTCGGGTTGTTACCAGCTCCCTTTACAGCCGTAGACGAGCGAGCAGATAACATTGAACTGTGTGGCCACATCGGATCAATTCTGATAAAGGAGGGTGGGATTTTTGCTGGTTGAACTGTATATGAAGCCATGGCTTCTGATCCTGAAAGGGGTAGGTCAGTTGATATGCAAACCTACAGCAATTCATTGCACCCTAATTAAAATGACTGCAAAGTATTTGGGCAGTATGTGCTGTTAGACAATTCAATGCTAGATTGCAGCTTACAATATTTTATATAAACAAACCTGCCTATTTTAAAACAGATATATATATATATATATATATATATATATATATATATAAACTCTTAATGCACAGCCTGGCAATGACAATATATATATTAATATATTCTTAACCTCTTAGGTTGGATGTGTGGCCCATTGTCGGTACATAAACAGCTCTCAAGACCAACATACAGAAGGAGCTGAATATGTTGATGTAGGCAGTGTTCCAAGGTCAAGGGTTATTAACTTGTTTATTGCCTTCCAGTAGATTCCATAATGTACTTGAATAATTACTGAATTCACTGCAGAAAATTTCTGTCTAATCAAAGAGGTAAGGAGAATGACTGACCAAATAAATGAGCATTAGTCAAGGTCCCCGATATATATATATATATATATATATATATACCTTTCTAATGGATTGAATTGATGTTTGCTTTTCTAAGTAATTTGTAACCAGGTATATTTGTGTAAAGCAAAGCATTCAAGCCATTTCTAACCCATCCTCCTCCCTGACCCACTGGTTTAGGCATGCTCAGTTTGCTCCTCTATTTGAGACAGGTACTTTGTATCTTCCAGTTTGAAGGGTGGGGAAAGTGAGAGTGACAGTAGGGCTTACTGTAGCGAAAGTTCTAACTTATTTTACATATGTAAAATAAGTTTGAAATAATTTACCAAGAGCTTCTTCTTTAAATATAATTTTGTATCTTTATTTTTATACAACATCCTAAACATTTTGTTCATACAGCGTTGCCCTGGAACAAAATCCGCACTTCAAAATTCTATTTCATTGGCACTTAAAGTTAGAGCTGCTGGCAACTTAGATTTCAAGGATGTTTCTCTGTAGTGCTGTCTGTCCTCAGTACAGGACAGGGAAGAACAATTACATCTCCCAGCATTCCCCAAATGCAGAAAGCAGTCAGGCAATTGGAGTATTCAAACATTTGTTAGGACATCCCTGGTCTAGGATGAGGTTATATGGAATTGGTAAGAGGTAAATTGATGCTGGGGTCAAATGGAGCTCAGATTTTTTTTTTTTTTTTTTTTTTTATTTTATAACAGCAGAAGGAAAAACAAAGTAAATATAATAATTCTAGAGCCTACATTACCTGGAAATGCTGCCATTAACCCATATTAATCTTTCCTGACATAATCCTATCTGATCACTAATTGCCTTAAATTACAAAACTAAAACTTGCAAATATGCGGTTTAGGTGTTTTAAGAGCTGCGGGGGGAATTTGGCCCATGTTGCAGGAAACTACATTATTTCCAGTACACCTAGCTCTCCATATACAGCTCGCATCAGAGTAGGGGCATGTACGTAGATAGGAAAGTGTAAGCTCTGTGGGCCAGAACAAATCTCTACGCCACGCAAAGAAATCCATGGCGCGCGGCGGGTGTAAAAGGGGACGGTTTTTAGAGAGAGAAAAAAAAGTCAATCCCAAAGTCCTTGGACAAACAGGCCTGTGGTTGGGAATTCTTGAAGTTTAGGTGACCGTATTTCTGATCTACGTAAATATAATTAAAGTACTTTTTTGTGCCATTAATAAAGAGATATTTGTACAACATTTCCACGACCGTACAAAGGCTACCTTTATGTGCTAGCGCTTTCGACTCAAGTCCAATTTATGCAAAAAAAAAAAATTGGTATTTTTAGCCTCAAACTGTTTTTTTGGATGAAGCTTGCGGAAAAAAAAAAAGAAGGAATAACCCGTCTGTAGCCCTGTTAAAAAAATCTGATAAATATTCCTCTTTAAAAAATAAATGTTACAGTCGGAGCTGCCCGTGGGATTGCTATGTGATGTTGGTCTGTTTTTTATTAACCCTGTAAAGGTCATCAGAGAGTTCAGAACCTTCCATGGTGTGTGATAGTTTTGGATTACAGCTAAACTGCAGTTTACGGCCAGGAGAATGGGGGGGGTCTGTGTGGAAGGTGGAAGGTGGTCTTTACCATAACCACACCAGCTTGGTCCAAAGATTCTGGATTTTTTTGGGACTGACCAGTAAACAGGTAATACTACTCTCTGAATAAACAGATCTGTTCTGTGGTTACTCTAGCCCACGGTTGCCACACTTTCAGCAGCTGAGGTTGGGATGGGGAAGAGAGGAATGGAGAGAGGCAGAAAATAGCAGGAATACCATACCCAGATAGCAACATCCATTGCAAAAATATTGACGTCTGATTTTTAACCAACATTATTACAATGGGACGTTACTATCTGGGGCCCTTACAGCGTGGGCAGTCCTATCCATTGGTATAAGGAATGTCGCCTTCTAATAGATAACCCCGATATAATAAATACAGCCCAATCCTTTACCACGGTTATTTTCTGCAGGATGAACTGTGAAGAGGATCCAGCCTCTCCACGTGGTCTCTGCTGTCTGTTCTATGAGTCAATATTGAAATCCTTTACTTACATTCTCTTTTTCTAAGGACGTTGTACCAAGTAGCCACAGCTGCAGGTTTCTAGTCGCTCACCCACTGAGCTATAGGAATCAGCAATATAGACTAAAAAATGCTCATCTGGCAGCAAAGAAAAGACCTATAATCTGGTAAAGTGCATTTCACCTGTTAGCTGATGATACACAGATTGACAATGCCCCATTGCACCTCCCAGAATCCTTCACTTTGCCAGCTTCTTTATTTCTTCAATGGGACCAACATTATCAGGTTAGAGGTAGATTAGGGTTAATACTCAGGTCAATAATTCATCCCCAATGACCAATGTGACGGAAAATTGATTAATCAGAATTACCATCCAGACTGATGGCACCTGATTGCTATATAGGCAAATTTGCTTGGTCCGAGAAATTGGACATGTCAGAAAGTCACCACAGATTGCACGCCCTTCAACTGACCTTACAATTGGTCTGTCCAGTGGGTCATGTGTAATTTTACAGCTCTACCATAGACAGACTACCATGTCTAGCCTAAGACTAAATAAGGTCCTAGCTAATGTTCCAGATTATTATAAGAGGCAAGCAACCAATCAGATTATAACTTTTTACTGGTATAGTAGAGGTTTTAGTAGGAATTATATAGCCGCTTTGCGGCTCTGGGTAGGTTAACCCCGATGTGCTATGCGCTGGTCGTTAAACCGGTACTGAATAGCTTATGGCAGCTGCAAGTAAGGGGTTAAAGTCGTGCTAACCAACTTATCTGGGATCGGTCATGGCTGTGTATGCAGCTACCACATTGTAATTGCATGTGTATGGCCAACTTTAGTTCTAGGTTGCATTGTAACCTCTACAATACACACTGATACAGTGATCTCCCATATTGATTGGGCTACTGAAACTCCCCAATGCTACAGAACACAAATCTCTAGAGAGGTTACTGACTGGGGGAGACATTGGTGGTCCTGCTGGGTTAGAAATTCAGAGCTCCTGACTACTGGCAGTGTGGATAGAGGTGAACGATGGGGTCAGGAGTCTGAATAAGACTGAATGTTCTGAGTAAATGACATCATAGTGTAGACAGGACAGAATTATCATTGTACACACAGTCAACACAGACCGGGATCAGTCCGGGCTCCCGAAATCTACGGCAGGGATATTTGTTTTGATAAAATAATCACTGGGGGGGGGGCACATTACCAGGATATGGCAAAGGGTAAAACTGGGAGCAATAAATGTCCAGATACACAGTCCCCAATACAAGACACATTTGGGTAGTTTAATACAAACCCTCCAACATTCCTCTTTAAATAGTGACAGTATTGAGAAATACATTGCACAGAGCTGTGCTAAGATCAGGTTCACTTCTGAGCATCCCCTTCCTACCCTCAACATTCCCCTTTAAATAGTGACACTATTGAGAAATACATTGCACAGAGCTGTGCTAAGATCAGGCTCACTTCATTATCTCCCCTTCCTACCCTCCAACATTCCCCTTTAATAGTGACACATAGAAATACATTCACAGAGCTGTGCTAAGATAGGTTCACTTCATTATCCTCCCCTTCCTACCCTCCAACATTCCCCTTTAAATAGTGACACTATTGAGATACAGTACACAGAGACTGTGCTTAAGATCAGGTTCACTTCATTATCCTCCCCTTCCTACCCTGCAACATTCCCCTTTAAATAGTGACACTATTGAGAAATACAGTACACAGAGCTGTGCTAAGATCAGGTGGGTTGGCTAATAGTTAAG
Source organism: Hymenochirus boettgeri (assembly GCA_019447015.1). Classification (NCBI taxonomy): domain Eukaryota; kingdom Metazoa; phylum Chordata; class Amphibia; order Anura; family Pipidae; genus Hymenochirus; species Hymenochirus boettgeri. The sequence continues at coordinate 106,557 of JAACNH010000176.1, read as the reverse complement.
GGGAGAGATACTATATAATATTGAGAGGTTAAATGGTATTAATTAACATATACTGTAGTTTGAGTGGTCCAGGGATACTATTAATATTGAGAATTACTGGTATTAATACGGATACTGTAGTTCTGGTTGGTACGGGGAGGATAACTATATAATATGAGCATACTGGATTAATACATATACTGTAGTTCGGTTGGTACAGGGAAGAGATATAATATTGAGAATTACTGGTATTAATACATAGACTGTAGTTCTGGTTTGGTACAGGGATACTATATAATCTGAGAATTACTTTATATACATATTACTGTAGTTCTGGTTGGTTACAAGGGATACTATATAATATGGAGAATTACTGGTATTAATACATATTACTGTAGTTCTGGTCGGTACGGGCACTATATAATATTAGAATTAATGGGTATTAATACATATACTGTAGTTCTGGTTGTACAGGGATCTATATCATCTTGAGAATTATGATATTAATACATATACGGTAGTCCTGGTTGGTTTAAGAGGGATTACTATATAATATGGAGAATTACTGGTATAATACAATTATACTGTAGTTCTGGTTGGTTACCGGGATACTATATAATATGGATTACTTGGTATTAATACATACACTGGAGTTTGGTTGGGACAAGGATAAATAATATTGAGAATTACTGGTATTTAATAAAATATAACTGGTAGTTCTGGTGGTAAGGGCTACTATATATATGAGGAATTACTGGTTATTAAGACATATTACTGTGGTTAGGTTGGTTAAAGGGATACTATATAATATGGGAGCAATTACTGGTCTTAATACATATTACTGTAGTTTGGTGGAGTACAGGCGATACTATAAATATTGAGAATTCTGGTATTAATACTATTTACGGAGTTCTGGTTGGTTACAGGGATACGAATAATATTGAGAATCACTGTATTAATACTATATGTAGTGTCTGGTTGGTTACAGGGATACTATAAATATTGAGAATTAACTGAATTATACATATACTGTAGTCCGGGTTGGTACAGGGGATACTACTAATATTGAGAATACTGTATAATACATATACTGTAGTTCTGGTTGGTACAGGGATACTATATAATAATAGTGAGAGTTACTTGGGTATAATACATACATGTTAGTTCTGGTGGTACAAGGATACTAGTATAATATGAGAATTACTGGTATTAATAAATATACTGTAGTTCTTGGTTGGTACAGGGATACTATATAATATTGAGAATTACTGGTATTAAACATATCCTGTAGTTATGGTTGGTGGTACAGGAGATACTATAAATATGAGAATTACTGGTTATAATACAGATACTGGAGTCTGTTGTTGGTAAGGGATACTATATATAATATTGAGAATTACTGGTATTAATCATATTTACTGTAGTTTATGGGGGGTAAGGGGATTTACTATATAAATGGAGAAGACTGGTATTAATACATAACTGTAGTTCTGGTTTGGTACAGGGATACTTTCCGATTGCTCTGTTGTTTGGAGTCCCCCTATTTTAAACTTGTTTGTTTTGCCTTCCTCTGGATTATTAAATTATCGTTACTTAGGGTTTTAAACAGATAGGTGGACTTGATGGACATATGTTTTATCAACCATTCATTACAATTGTTACCCCTCTCTGGGGGAGAGAAGCCCAATGTGGTGAGGGGTTATCTTCCAGGGGGTAAGCCTGCCTAAAACATCACAATGCTGGCCAAAACTTGCAGTGATCCTACTCTAACTCATGTTTCTTATGCGTTGTAGCATTACCCTTTCGACCCAGTTTTGCCACTCCTATATGTGTGGAAAATTACAAAAATTAAAGATTTAAAGGGGAAGTAAGTCAGTTCAGGAAAATACATATACTTTTAAGAAAAAGAGCAGAATTTTCCCATCCAATGACTTAACCTGCCTATTCAGCATGTTGTTGTGTATAAATAAAGGCTTCGAAACACTGACGTCTGTTTTGTTTTAAAGGGTTGATGAGTTGAGACTATGTAGAATTACTTAATACTCTCTAATTAATTTATAATATAACAAAACCAAATGTTAAAAATAATGAGAGTTTCCACGAACTTTCCTTTACAGACAGCAGGATTTACATGTCGCATGCGGAAGCTTGAAAGTAAGCACGCGGTTGTGTGAAGGAAGTTCTGAATAGTGTAAGTGTTCCCAAAGACATTTCCCGGGTACCAGAGCCGGTTACAGAAGTTACCATTGCAAACTTTTCAACGGATTTGTCCCCTTGACTTAATGGTCCATTTTGGAACTTTCCTGAAGTTCAATCCTCGGAAAACGAACCGAACGTTGAAAGTTCGTCCATATCCAATTTAGTACATGTTATTTGTTTGTAAACCGATATTGAAGAAGTTCTGTAGTTACCTCCGCACTCTACTTCAATGAGCGTTTTATAAGCTTAGCATGTTGAGAGGAGGCAGCCGCAAGGTATTAATAATAATAATTTATATATTTTTTGTCACTTTAAAGAAAAAAGAAAACACAATGGGTGGGCAAACTAAAAAAACGATTCAGTTCAAAAACCCAATAGAACTCAACACACTTAACCACCAAGATAGGAGTACATTAAGATCATGAAAAACCTAGATTCCTTTAGTATAAAAAAAAAAAAAAAAATAACAAAAAAAAAAAAAAAAAAAAAAAAAAAAAAAAAAAAAAAACAAAAAACAACAAAAAAAAAAAATACTATATATTTAAGGCCAAATCCCTTAGGAAAAAACTATTTTTTTAAAGGGCCTGGCCAGCTAATATTATGGTTGATAATATCATCCCAGCTTCCTGCCCACCCAAAACCGTGAGGTATTTCTGTAAAAAACCCAAAAAACCTGACGGATACTGAGAGAGCATACTCTCCCGCGGGGTTCTGTTCGGCTCCCTGCTTGCGAGGCAGGGACGGACCGCCCAGCCAAGTATGTATGGAGGAGAGGCAGCCAATAACAGAAGCGGGGCTGCCGGTAAGTAATCGAGATTGCAGTGGGAACAAAAGTCTGTAAGTAAGTAGCAATCGGATGTTTATTTTACAGAAATACATCAGCGGTAGCGGTGGGGCAGGGGAGAATCTATATATTGATAAATGGTTTCAAGCTAGGTGCAAGGGCCCACGCAGGTATGGATCTGTGGGTGGTGGGAGGGAGGGGGAAGGGGGGGAAAGGGCTCACCTTGGAGGGAAAAGCCTTGCAGGAAGGAAGGAAGCTCCTACTCTTCAGTTTCCTGAGATTGAACAGACACTGCAGGAGAACCATAAGGAGCGAGATTGTAAGGTAAGGAGTTTTTTAAACTACACAGTGGGGCCAGTATGGGGTTAATTTTAGTGTTTGGGTGGTGCGGCATGCCCTTTAAGAGTTTTGTTCTAAGAGTTTCATGCCTGTAACAGCAGTCAATCATTGGTTGATGTCAGTTGTTCAGCCTGATTGACTACAGGTAGGGAGGAGCCAGTTTCAACTGCCAAATGGAGACACTAATTATCCCTTAACCCAATGTAGGTTGTAATGTAGGAATAAAATATATAGTTGTGGTTGGGCGCAGGTAAGTGACAATGACCAGTTTTTTTTTTTTAAGGGTAACATTTCCTTGTAATAGGAACGGTGTTAAGTTTTTTCAGGACGGAGATTGAAAAAAAATAATGAGGATCTCAAATAAAGAGTTAAAACACGGGAATCACGCGGGTTTACTAAAAGTCACTACCTGTATTTATACAGCTAAGCGTATGTGTAAGCTACGCAGATACGAGCACAGTATTGAGGTGTCATGCCTTGGGTTGCCATTATCTTTTAAGACACCGTATCACGGAATAGCGATACTTTATCACACAACCTTGACATCTTCTCAGTTTGTATCAGAATTTGCACTTGTCAGTGTCACCTGTGTTTTCTAACCATCAGGCTCTGGGGTATCACAAATGGTCCATAACACCTGCCCCCTTGTGGTGGGACCTTGCTACAAGCACGGCTTTACCTGATCGTTTGTTGCTACAATCTTTGGGGAAGGGATGGATGTTGCACTATTTTGGGATACAGTTTGACAAAGAGCTAGCAATCTAATAACATCTGGTACCTACGCCCATGTGCATTACTTTTTATTTTGAGTTAGGGATGACTTATATACAGATAAATGGAAAAGAAGATGGAATATAGATGAAATACGGACAGATAGCGAGATACAAGAAGACAGGTACAGAGAGAGAAAGAGAGAATGAGAGATAGACAGATACAAAGAAGAAGAAAGAGAGTAACTGAGAGATAGACAGATACCAGAGTAGAGAGCAAGATTTAGTAGAAAAGAGAAGATAGAAAAGAGAATAGAGATAGACAGATACAGAGAGAGAGAGAAAAGAGAATGAGAGAAGGATAACAGATACAGAGAGGAGAGAAAAGAGAGAATGAGAGATAGAACCAGATACAGTAAAGGGAAGATGAGATAGGATGACGGAGAAATAGATAGAAGATATATAGATATAGATAGAGTAGATAGATAGATGATAGATATAGATAGATAGATATAGATAGATAGATAGATGATAGATAGTAGATAGATAGACAGATAGATGATAGATAGATGACAGTCAGATAGAAGACGTAGATAGATAGATGATAGATAGATAAATAGATAGATAGATAGATAGATGATAGACAGACAGATAGATAGACAGACAGATAGATAGATTAGATAGATAGATAGCTGAAGATAGATAGATAAATAGATAGATAGATGATAGATAGATAGCAGAAGACAGACAGACAGATAGGAGATAGACAGATAGATAGATGATAGATAGATAGATGATAGAGATAGATCGTAGATAGATAGATAGATGATAGATAGATTGACAGACAGATAGATAGATAGATAGAAGATAGATAGATAGATAGTAGATAGATAGATAGATAATAGATGATAGATAGATAGATAGATAGATAGATGATAGATAGATGATAGGATAGATAGACAGATAGATAGTAGATAGATAGTAGATATGATGATAGGATGATAGATAGATAGATAGATAGATTAGATAGATAGAGAGATAGATAGATAGAAGATAGATAGATAGTAGATAGATGTAGTAGATAGATAGATAGAAGATAGATAGATGATGATAGATCGACGACAGACAGGACAGACAGAAACGAAGATAGACAGATGATAGAAGAAAGATAAGATAGATAGCTAGAGATAGATAGATAGATAGATAGATAATAGATAGATGATAGATAGATAGATGATAGAAGAGTAGATAGATAGATAGATAGATAGATAGATAGATAGATAGATAGATAGAAAGACAGATAGATAGTGATAGATAGATAGATAGATAGAATGATAGATAGATAGATGAGAGACAATAGATAGAGAGAATAGATATGATAGATCGATAGATAGATCGATGGATAGATGATGCGAGATAGATAGTAGATCGATAGATAGATAGATAGATGATAGAGAGATAGATAGATAGATGATGATAGATAGAGAGATAGATAGATGATAGATAGATAGATAGATAGATAGATAGATAGATAGATGATAGATAAATAGACAGAGAGAGAGATAGACAGACAGACAGAGAGAGGTAGATAGATTAGATAGAAGATAAGACGTACAGACAGACAGACAGACAGACAGACAGACAGACAGAAGACAGACAGACAGACAGACAGACAGATAGATAGATAGATAGATAGATAGATAGATAGATATAAGACAGATAGATAGATAGATAGATAGATATTTTATCCACAGTTCATCAACATAAGCACTTCATGGGATATGAGATTAAATATTCTTTTTTTTTTTTTTTTAAAATCACCAAATTGATTTTTTATCTTTTATTACGGAAGTCTATAAAATGCAGGATTGAATATTTCAAGATCGCAAAATACACCATATTCACTTTAAATATGACAAAATATTATATACAGACATGATAAACAACACAACTGAGAGAAGTACACAGACCTCTCACAAGTGCTTTTCTAATATAAAATGACGGCGATATAAACAATATAATATTTAACCAGTTTACAATAAAGAACCCATTCATATTACTAAATAACATATTTAACAGCCAGGGGGAAAAAAAAACACTTTATACTAAATATCTATTTGAAATATAACAAAAATAGCACTTCTTATAGTTTTAAAAGTAGACAAGAAAAAAACTCATTTTCGGCGACTGTCGTATATAATAATCTAGTGAATTAGTCGATATGGGACCACACTAAAATTCTGACATTCAAAGTGCTATTTTGCAAACATTTGCAGGACATTTTTTTTAATGTATATTGTATGTAATCAAGTTATAATGTTGAATGGCATCGGATATACGAATACGAACTAAGAACTTTTTTAAAGTTCCCTGCAAAGTATTCTAATATTTTTTTATACAGAAGGCCGGTGTGTACCGGTATAGCATTGTTTATAATGATATAATTTTGCAGGATGCCCTTGGGAATTCTTATATAAATATATATACAATTGCCCTGTAATGAAGTTCTAGAATCCATCTTTATATATTATGTCAAAATTAACTTCTTTAAGCGGTGAGACTTTTTTTTACATAATACTGAACTAAGCTAAACTATATAATGTTAGGCTAAAACTAAAAACACATAGTGAGTATTTGTTAAACTATATTCTGACAATTTGCATAGCATGTTTATGTATCATTAACTTATCTGGAACCAATGCCACATTAAATTATCTTATAACATAACAAGGTTTGTCCCACGTAAATTTAGAGCATCAATGCACCCATCCAATCAAGGACCTGACTTACATGTAACTTGACAATCGGAGAGCCAGCAACTGATGTAAACCAGTTCGAATGGTCTGACACTTAATTACAGGGCTAAATATAGGATTTCACTCTGCTCTTAGTCATCAATCAGTTTGTTTTATGCTAAAAACTCATTAACCATGAAAAAAAGGGTAAGTATTTCCATTAAATGATTCATCCCTTTAAATAATTAAAGGGACAAAGCAGTTAGTAGCAACTTGACAATATTTGGGAAGATGTGTGTTTGGTTTTTTGTTTTTATTTATTTTAAAAAGCATGGTACAGTCACCTAAGGCCCCACTTATTTTGATTAAATAAATAGTATATAAATAACACACAGGGTTGCATTATGGTTGCACTCCAGTGACTGTTTACTTTTCCTCCCATTTAGTTACGGGGAGTTTACTTATAGCTTAATTTTTTTTTCTTTTTTTTTTTGCAAGTTTGTTTGTTTTATAGCCAGGAAAATATTACAAGTAAAGGAATCTACGTAAATTGTGACAAGAGCTGCCTGAGTGGGTACTTGCATGGACAGAGGAGGAGATACAATAGAATAGAGTTAGTTCGTATTTTATAGAAGATAAAAATTAAAAAAAAATAGAAAATAAATATAAACCTTCCTAATGACTTCTTTGTGAAATGGCACGAGGAGAAACAAATGGAAAGATGTAGATCAGTCAAAAGGAACATCAACGTCGTGAAAATGTAAGTGAAACTTTAAAGTTAATGAAGATAAGTGGTTCAGATACACGGCATCTGGGAAATGATAGGGTATAATAGAAAGTTAGAAAATAATGTGTTTAAAGCCGCAGGGAACAGTTGAACTTAACATATAATTGTTCTTTAGGTCTCCTTTTTAAAACTACCCCAAAAAAAGTAATTTGTACATTCAAAGGGCATGTCACCCATACCTGCCTCCAACTCAAATGCTTATGTGCACATTATTATTACCAGATATTGAAGTAATTATTGGCTCCATTTGGCAGAGTAAAGCTGGCCCCTCCCTCTATGCAGTCAATCAAAGCTTGATGCTTACATCACAACCATGAAGGAATGCCGTTTTCTGCCTGCCTCCTCGCACATGCTCAAGCTTATAAAATGCTCATGAGAAGTTGAAGGAGGCGGTAACCTTTTCCAAAATGAAACAGAACTGATTTCAAATACATGTAATAACTGGTAAAAATAGCAGTTGAAGTGTGGGCAGATATAACTAACAAGTCACCATTTTTTGTTTTAAGGGGTGGACAGTGCCCTTTAAGAATTGTTTCCTTTTATTTCTTAAAATTTCCCAATGACTTTGGCACCTGTGTTCTTTAAGTTTAAATGTAAATCATTTCCTTTATGGTCTTGGCTCCCCAAAATAGGTCCCGAACAATAGGTTACTAAGGATGTTTTTACAACCGAAGAAGAGAGGAAATTCAAGGTAGTGTCTGCCTTCATTTTTATTAGGGGGTCTTTTCCAATGATTGAAAACCTAATGCCTTTTGATCCTGCAATGTAGAACTAGATTTATGGTATGGGGTAAATGTAAACTCTGGGTAGAACAAACATTTGGACCTGTTTTGGCAGCACAATTAATATATTGACCGTCATTAGAGATCCATTTAGAAAGCTGTTAGACAGGGGGGAAAGGAATTTCTAGAAGCACCAGGAACCATATTGTGTTATCCCCGATGTATGTACACTGTGAAGCCATGAGGAAGAAGAGCTAAATATAAGAACCACACGGAAACCAACATCCAGATGGTCACAGAGAAAATACTGATTCTGTGTCTTCTTACTGGAATTCCCACTTGTTTATCTCAGCAAGACTCGTATTTACAAAAATGTGGATCCTTTTTTCTGATCCTTAGTAAAAACATAACTGTATATAAATGTTAAATATTTAGTTAGCATTCCACAGGGCAACATAGTCAGGGTTTGGTGGCTGGGGATACTGAATAGTATTGTGGAATATAAACTTTGCTTGCAGTTACTTTGCTTTGAATTTCAACTTGTGATTATTTTCCCATTTTGCTGTTCATCTGGTAAAAATTTTTAAAAACAAAATGCAGATGGTATAAAAGTTACACAGTGGCTCCAGCATGGCTTCTGTCTCTGAAATGATTTCATTTTGGTTGAATCAAAGTCCGTAAAATATACTTTTTAGTTCCTCAGCAGGTGGACCACTGGAAAGGGCATTATTTTTGGAAAGTCCTGGTGGTGAGTTCAAACCTGCTCATGCTGGCCAATTCAATTGCCAAGGGTCTTCAAAAAGAGCTTGGCCAAGTGTTTCCCAAACACAATCCTCACCCCTCCACCAAAAGAGGAGGTAATTGAACCTTCCATCTTTGTCCCTTGTTCGGTCTGACCAAAACGATCGGATCAAAACATTCAATGTCCTTGAATATGGAGCGGTGTCAGGTGTCCCTGATGCTGTACATTCACACTCCACCTTTGGGGATCTGAAAACCCTAAAAGAGAAGAAGACGAAATGTTAAAGACACCACGGAACACAACAAAGCACATATTCTATACCTTACCATAAACATAGTATAGCCGTTATTGTAATTATCATACCATACCACATATATATATAATCATTATCATTCAAGATAGTCATAACAAATATGTAATTCATGCATTACCATCAACAGTCATAACAGATATTGAATCATCATTACCATCAAACAGTCATAACAAATATTGGGAATTCATTCATTACCATCAAATGAGTCATAACAAATATTGGAATTCATCACTACCATCAACAGTCATAAAAGAGTGTAATCATATTACCATCACAGTCAAACGGTAATTGTATTCATTCATTACCATCAAACAGTCATTAACAGATATTGTCATTCATTACATTACCATCAACAGAGTCTAACGGATATTGAGAATTCATTCATTAGCATCAACAAATTCATAAACAGATATTGTAATCATTCATTACCATCAACAGAGTCAACGGATATTGTAATTCATTCATTAGCATCAACGAGTCATAATGGATATTGTAATTCATCATTACCATCAACAGAGTCATAATGGATATTGTAATTCATTCATTACCATCAACAAGTCCATAACAGATATTGTACATTCCATTAGCATCAACAGAGTCATAACGGTATTGTAATTCATTCATTACAATCAACAGTCATAACAAATATTGTAATTCATTCATTACCAATCAATATAGTCATAACGGATATTGTAATCATTCATTACACAAACAGAGCCATAACTGATATTTTATTATCATTAGCATCAACAGAGTCATAATGATATTGTAATTCATCATTATCCTCAACAGTCATAAACAAATGTTGTAATTCATTCATTAGCATCAACAGAGTCATAACGGATATTGTAATTCATTCATTACCATCAAACAGTCATAACAAATATTGTAATATTCATTACCATCAATATAGTCATCGGATATTGTAATTCATTCATTACCATCAACAGAGCCATAACTGATATTGTAATGAATTCATTAGCATCAACAGAGTCATAAAAGATATTGTAATTCATTCATTCCCTCAACAGTCATAAACGATATTGTAATGAATTCATTAGCATCAACAGAGTCATAAAAGATATTGTAATTCATCATTAAATCACAGTCATAACAAATATTGTAATTATTCATTACCATCAACAGTCATAACAAAAACATTGTAATTCAATCATACCATCAATATAGTCATAACGGATATGTAATTCATTCATTACATCAACAGTCAAACAGATATTGTAATGAATTCATTAGCTTTAACAGAGTCATAAAAGATAGTAATTCATTCATTAACATCAACAGTCATAACAAATTTGTAATTCATTTCATTACCATCAACAGTCATAACTGATATGTAATGAATCATTAGCATAACAGAGTCATAAAAGATATTGAATTCATTCATTACCTCAACAGTCATAACAAAATATTATAATTCATATTACCATCAACAGTCATAACAAATATTGTAATTCATTCATTACCATCAACAGTCATAAAAAATATGTATTCATTCATTACCATCAACGAGTCATAAGGATATTGTAATTAATTCATTAGAATCAACAGAGTCATAATGGATATGAATTCATTCATTAACATCAACAGTCAAACAAATATGTAATTCATTCATTAGCAATCACAGAGTCATAACGGATATTGTAATCTTCATTACCATCAAACAGTATAACAAAATTGTAATCATATTACATCAATATAGTCATAACGGATTTTGTAATTCATTCATTACCATCAACAGAGCCATAACTGATATTGTAATTAATTAATATCTAAAACAGTCTTTATGTGAGTTGTTCGAAATTTAGAAATATATCATAAGGTTTTCTTTTAATATACATTCTCTTAACTTTCATATTAAGTAACAATGTAGTATGTACAAGCCTCCTAAACACTGGGTTCTACCATAGATTTTCTGTATAGGCGCAATAGGGGTGTATTGTCATCACATGTTTTATACATGTACCATCACTTCTCTTCGTCTGTAAATGGTACTTACATCTCAGCGTTTTGGGTAGTAACAACACAACCGCAAGTTCAGTTCTAAAGTGGGTTTGTACTTACATCCAGCTCAAATGTCTGCAGCACTGTCCTGTATCCCCCAGAGACTGGACTGAATAGGCGTAGGATCTCCTTAATAACACAGTGCAAGGTAGTGGAGATTGGTGATTGTATCCACCCTCAGAGATCCCTCACAGACACATCCATTGTGTAGGATTCCGTTCCCCCGCAACTTTCCCTTAGCTTCTCCAGTACATGGGGTGCTTCAGCAACTGCATGATAAGAGAGGTGCTGGCACTGCGTGGTGGCATAGGCTGAAATATCAGTTCCAAAGTGCCATCCTGTTGAAGAAGAAGTGAATCAAACAGATAGGTCGAACAACATCAAAAACTGACTCCTCTGCAGCCAGTGATATCAGCTTCCTTCAAGTCTAAGGCAGGGTTCACACTAGGGTCGGGAACGCTGTGATGTTCCCCGGCGTTAAAGGTAGGAATGTGCTTTATAATAAAGGCCACTTGTATGGAGACCCCAGTTCCCTTTAAGTGATAGCATTTTAACAAAAAAAATGGGTGTTTCATTCATTCATTACAGTGTATCTTTATATGAGTTCCCTTTCTTTGCCTGGACCACTATGATCTATAGAAAAGTTACCTTTAACTCTTGCATTGTTAGTTCCTTTCCATGTTCCTTTCCACTCTCGATAAGTATGTCCAATGCATCTGAAATCTTTCCCTGTGTGTTCTGAGTTTTCCTGGATCCCTTCTCTAAGCTTCTAAGAGGGTCTCCCGAGCCCGCATTCCCCTATTAAACAAAGAGAGATAAAGTAAAGGGATGCTTTCCTAGAAGTGCACTAATTAGACAAGGTCACACTGCCTCTTCCTCTCGGGTGATTAAACACAAATTTTTACTCAGTCTTATTTAGAGAAGATCTGCTCACATGTAGTCACCTGAGGCCCATATCCACAAGTACATGCTAATTTGGGTTGGACATGGACATATATGGTGGGAATTTAAGGCTAAAGGACAATTTCACCTCGTAATGTCATCTTTTAGAAAGAAAGGTCCCTTTAAAAATTTGTCTTTGTCCTCTGGAATCATTAGCGTATGCCAGCTAGATGCATCATGGAAACTGAGGGGTAAAGGGCTATGTTTGTTCACACCAAATCAGCAATTAATGAGCTGGTTAGGAGTTAAGCATGCTCAAAAGAGACGCAAGGGAATAGCATTCAGTGATTGGCTGTAAAGTAAAATGTCATATCCATGACAGTTACTAAAATGGAAGAACAGGAAGCAGAAAACAGGGGCAACAGGACATTGTGCAGCATTTCAGGTTAGACTTATATCCTTCAGATTCTAACTATGGCAGTTTGGGTTTTGGCAGGTGGTTTACCTTTTACACAGTTTTCCATTTGAGGGCTGGGCTTGACCTTTAAAGCATGAGGACTGTAAATTCAAACATACATAAAGTCAATGTACCAAGCTACGTTTTGCTCAGTCCACTTTCTTCCAACGTCTACAGCTGAAGGAAATGTCTAACACCATCGCAAAAAACAAAAACAAAGTAGCTGAAAAGAAATTAATCGTATAATGTCTGTTGACCCAAACACTAGATGAGCTCACTCCTATGCGAAAGGTTATATTTAGTCCATATTATATGCACGTTTTTAACCAGGAGAATTATTTTCCATTGTGTGTGTTCAATAGGTACAGAAAGATCCTGTTTTTGTTCTGGGGCTTATACAAGAATAACAAAAAATGTTCTCTGTAAAATGATTTTACGAGGCATCAGAATTAAGTGAATTCTTTTTTTCAAGAACTCACAGCCTTAAAACCCATTAAAATACAGGTATTACTACATTGAGATAGAGAGTAAAGGAGGGACGAGTTTCTTCATTCAGTGAATATAATGGTATTTTCCTTTGTTAATTGGTTTCCGGGTAAGTCATGAAAGGAAAATGTCCCAAGGAAAGAAAATGATGAATGATGAAATGGATTGCTCTCTCGTGATATTTTTGTCTGTGAGAAATATGTAAGAGAATTCAACATCCATCCTACAGAGAAAGACATGATGTATAAAACGGGTTGTTTTTTAAAGGGTAGGGCAGTTTCGACCAGACTGTATGTTGGCCCCTTCTGAGCTTCTAAGACAAAAATGATCTCTCAGGTCACCATTAAACTCAGAAGAAAAGCTACATGCTCATCTCAATTGTGAAATGAGTCAAAGTTTCCTATCACTAGATGTGTTGTTTTAGAGGGTAGGACCTTCTGACCAAATGGATGATAGTTTGGCCAATCATAAACTGATCAGACAAAAGGGAATAAACTCTGGTGACCAATGACCTCCAACTAATGGATATCTGAAGTCACCACTCAACTCAGAAGAAAAGCCTACATGCTCATGTCAATTATGGTCAGATTTGTCCTATCACCAGATGTGTATAGTATATGTTGAAGGATGGCAGACGTAGTCAAACCATGGTTTAGGTACTTTTTAAAGGGTTTTATTTTAATTTTATATTTAAATTTAAATATCCAATTTGCAAAACATAGAATGTTCCAAATAAGTAAGAACATTCTTGAAATACTTACTCTTCGTATCGCTGATGGAACATCAACTGGCAAAGAGAAGACATTCTCTACAAACGCTGGAAACACCTGGAAAAGCTGTGCTAGCTCTTCGTCAGAAAGCTTGAACCCTAGCAGAATTCGAATGGCCATTCGGAACGTCAATTTCTGAGCCTCAAAGTAGACGTTGATGTGACTCTGGTTACTGCTCCAAACCGTAAAGTGTCCTGGATGACCAGCTGTATTTTTGGAAGATAGCTCTCCACGCTTCATGGCTGAAGATCTTTGAAAACACCGTGTGGAAACAAAATGATATCTTTGAGCTTTAATGACCTCTAGAAATTTGGGCCAATGATTCCAACCTGGGGACAATTCACAATGACATAATAGGTAGAGTAGGTCCCATGAAAACAGCTGTCAGCGGAATTGAAATGATTCAGCCACATCCACACAAATTTTCTTTACGTATCTGAAGAATTGATTAAGAATTCGAGCATTATTATAAATTGTAATTCCAGCGGCCTAAACAGTAGCATCCATTTTAACTCAATTCATGTACTGCATGGAGAAGAGTAAAAGTTCCTCTGAAAGGTCATACAGCAATCAAGTGGGAAACGTAGGATTCAGTGGATCCAAGAATTTCCCCAGGAGTCAGCAGCAATTAAAGGGAATGTAAGATTTTCCGGCTGCGGCCCACGATTCACAAGTCCCCGCTTTAATAGGTTTTGTTTGGTAAGATAACATCCAGGGTGCATAACCCCTGAGTAACCAAATGCCAACTGGCATTCAGCAGCAGGTATATGGATTGGGAACAAATAATAAAAATACAATTATCAATGAACTTCCAGCCATGTGGCCCAAAGTGATCTATGGCTCACGCACTGTATTTTAACCCCTTTCATCTTAATTGTAGATCTTAGAAGAACCCTGTTTATGACTAGCAAACTAATAGATCTTTCCTGCGGGTAATCTCTCACCTTTTCCTTGGCTATATAGTATTTACTTGCTAGGGACATCTGACATTAAGGACAGAAATCCCAAATAAAAGGGACAAAATAACCATGTATTTCATCTGTACATAAGATCTATCCAAGTTGTAAACGTTCCAGCATTGAGGGTGAGGCCAGCACAGGATCACGCAACCAAAATGCGAGCGTTATCGCACGTAATTGTGTGCGTGATTCTTGTGCATTTTGCGTTCGCTTTTGCGCATGCGTTTTCGCCATTTGCATTATGGAAACGCATGCGTTAACGCACCAAAATGGTGAACGCATGCGTTACCAAAACGCGAACGGAGCACGCACTATCGCATGAGCCGGAAATCGCGGAAATTTTCGCATTCCCGCGATTTCCATTTTAGCGAAAATGCGGGCGGCACAACGTGAAACGCGTGAAAAACGTGCTAGTGTGGCCTAGCCCTAACAGTTCGGAACAGGTTAAATTATCATGTACCATACGTGCTTAAAGAGGTTGAAAAGGGATTTTTTTTTTTTTACATTCGTGGGAAAGTAAAGTAAAAGCGCTGCGCCCTTTGTTGTACACTTATGAATAGTGTTTCTCTGCCGGCACTGAACAGCAAAGCTACTCAAAACTGCGTGTAGGGTTTTTTCACAGGAAGGTTTCAGTATGGTGGGCACCTTGTCCGATACATCACATGATGACAGTAAAAAATAGTTTAGCATTTATTTAGAAGCCACAGAGAGCTTGGCTTCCTGTTGTAAGGCTACTGTAATGTTCTGCAGCACTGCAGACTTTAAAAACACATTACAGTATTTCTGTGGGAATAACATAAAGAGAGGGAAGGGAAAAGCATAAACATGAAAGGACTTGCACGTTCCCTATGTGTGTTACCGGTGTTAGAGTATAAACTCTAGAAATGAAATCTGTGTCTGGAAAGGGAGCAGATTAGTGTGTATAGGCATGGATTGTTTGTCTGGGAGAGATGCTGTTTGGGAGCTCATAATTAAAAGATAACTGTGCCTTTAAGGTAACACCAATAATGAGCTCCTCTCTACCCCTCATTCCTACAGGATGCCCGGCCTCTGCCATTTTGTCACCTTCCTTTATTACCTGTGTGTTAAAAAGCCCTCAGGCTGACCGTAAATACTAAACAGGCCCATATTAACCCTTAGATGTAGATGTTTCTGTATGGGTGAATAAAAAAACAATTTGTAAAAAAACACAGACACAGGACAATATTAAGCAAATAATCGCTCAATTGTGCCATCTAATATTTCATTTTAGAATATGGAGGTTTTTTTTATTATTGATAGGTTGATAAGGCAGTTCCCATACAATGCCGATTGCAAGGTTATGGTCCACAGGTAGTGTGCTGCTTGTCCAATAAACGATCCGTGTTTTATGCTGTTATATGGTCACTGGGTCCACTGCATGTCTTTCTGTGCACTTTATGGACCAATTTCATTTTAGGGACCCACAAAATGCAATCCACTATCTCAATCCCACTAGTGGGTTGCAATGTAGATGTTTCCCCAGCCTGTGCCAATCTACAATTACCTGTGTGGATCACATACGGTTTAATGTTGACAATGGGAAAAAGAAAAATGCACAGGGTAACACTGGAACAACTACCAGCATGCTTTGAGGCAGATGCAATAAGTTTGCAGCAACCATTAGATGTAACTTTTACTGGGTTACTGCAGTTATAATACATCTGATTGGTCACTTTCAATAATAGCATAGGCAAACTTTTCCCCCCGTGGTAATCTATGCAGCAGGGGGATTGAGTACAGGCAGTTACAGTGTAGGGTGTCACATATTGTTTATTTGTACAAGATCATTTCTATTACTATTGGTATTTCACTCTCCGTAAAATGACGGGCGTGCGGTGGAGTTTGCAAAATCCAAAAGCTTTCTACCACATGTCTGCCGGCCCGCTGCTGCTTTCAGATTCCACTTTATGGACACCACTCCGAGAGGGGCGTAGGCAGGGCTTGGTCTGGGGCCACCCTGTGTATTTCATTCATTGTATGGATAGTGTGTATGGATGTACACACCGTATACAGTGCACAGTGTCTAGAATGGGGAATTAATAGTCTCTTTACAGTGACGGCAGAGCCACGTGTGAGTCTATCAGTCTCTCACAAAACTAGACCCTTAAAGTCTTGCAGTGATCAGCAGGCTGGCAGCATCACAGTAGAATTGCACTTTAGAATTCAGCCGCAGCCAAGAAAGGAGGGATAAGCGAGGGGGGCAAGCTTAGGTACGCAGTTCACGTGCACGTGCCACAACCAGCATACACAGAAGCCACACTGTATCCTTAAGTTGACAGGGGGGGTGCTATTGTATAATGACAACATGGGAGCTGCTACATAAAACCCGCCACAGTGAGATACTTTGCAAAGGGCCCGGGCGGTTCTGCTGTGGGTATTAACCTTTCACTGCCAGAGTCCCAGTGAGATGGAAGGGGAGGATGCAGGTTTATATTCCTAACATTTGCACAACATTACAGCATTAATAATTTATATTAGCCCTCCCTCTCGGCTCTTACAAAGGAACAGCCTATGGGACTCATTAACCCACTAACAGCCAATCAGAATTTTACTTTGTTGGGCTAGTACAGTATACAAATCTCATTGGTTGCTGGGGGGGGGAGGAGGAGTTGGCGGTTGCAAATATTCCCATTCATAACATATATACGAATGTGAATTGACCATTAAAAACACCCTCCCTATCCAACAGTAATAGAACAAATATTAGTGAATTCCGTGTTTAGCCATTATGAGGCCTTGAAATGTAGGAATAAGTCAGATACGCACAGTGTATCCCATGTTTAGTGATGCTCTACGGCTAATTAGGATGGTTTACCAGACTGTGAATCACCGTGGATTCAGGGCTCATTGTGAACATCTTATAGGCGGGGGACGGGGCAGGCGGTAAAAGCCTAGTAATGGTTATAGGGTGTCAAATGCTCAGTGATTCGTCATTGGCGCAGCATGCCAGGTGATTGCAATATGGTGAAAAAGTTTACTGAGGCATTAAAGGAATGTACGCGAGCAGACAATGAAATCGCTGTGGATGTATTTTGTGCTCAGGGCATGGGGAAAGCTTTATACAGAGTAAGGGGAGTGCACTATGGGGAATAATTCTTAAGGTGCACCATCATCATCATTATCATTATTATTTAATATACAGAGGACATAGTGGGTAATGAAAATAATACCTTGGTTTGTTCCTGTGGATATCACCTATGGAGTTGGCCAGGCTGTTAGGTCCCAATAACATCCGGGTGCTTTGGGCCACTCTGTGTGGCCAAGTGATGTTCCCCCATTAGAATCTTCCTGACATTTTCGGCTCCCGTCACCCTGTCAAAGGACGGCCCAACAAATGGGTCTTAAAGACGTTTCCGTATTTCTCTCTCCTGGAGGACTGGAAATCTGAACCCTGGAAGGGAAACAGAGCAGCGATTATTCAAGTGAAGAAGAAAAAAAAAGAAATGAAAACAAATGTAAAGTCTCCAGTTATTCTGCCTTGGCCTAGCCAGGGTTATTTCTGACTTTCCATCGGGGATGGACGGTACTTGTTTCAATATCAGTTGGTTCAATGTTTACAAGGCCTGAGATTCATCTCATCAATGCACCAATGAACCAATATTCCAATGCACCAATGTACCAATATACCAATGTACCAATATACCAATGACCAATATTCCAATGCACCAATATACCAATGTACCAATATACCAATGCACCAATGTACCAATATACCAATGAACCAAATATTCCAATGCACCATGTCCATATACCAAGAACCCATATTCCAATGCACCATGTACCAATATACCAATGAACCAATATACCAATATACCAATGCCACCAATGTACCAATATACCAATGAAAAATTCCAATGACCAATGTACCAATGTACCAATTATACCATGCACCAATGTACCAATGCACCAATGTACCAATGCACCTAATATCAATGCACCCATGTACAAAGCACCAATATACCAATGACCTATATATCAATGCACCAATGTACCAATGCAAAGGCTAAGTGATGTATTTAATGTTTTGGTGAGGTTCAGATTCAGAAATACACAAAAATGTTAACGAATCAAAAATACTGATCACTGAATTTATCTATTAGAGAAAAAGACCCACCCACAAGGGGTTACCTTCTGCTATATTCACTTTCCCATGCGGGTATATGACAATGACCATCAGCAGAAGTCCAGCGTGCATACTAGTGTTGTACTACAGTTCCCAGCATTTTAAGCCATCGGCAATAGTCTAGACTGAACTAGAAATGATTTTACTAAATAATGCTTACATTTATGAAACATGTCAATACATGAAAGGGTGGGTTGATCTGTAAAATTTACTTTCAACATGCTTGACTGGGCTGTCATTTATTTTAAAAGTGTATGTTATAGTGGGTGGCCCCAAGAGGGAGATGTAGAGCTACTAAACCTTAACATAGCAGGCGAGAGATATTTCGGACTCTCATTAGAATCTTTACCATCCATTGCTGTTGGGGAACTTAAAGCCCCAAAGACCGGGAGGCATCTCGTGGGAATCCACCTGATGATATGACTTTGATTGCTGAGTGTCATAAGCAAAAGGCTAAATGAATGCAGCTTGTGCGTACATTTAAACAAGAAAAAAATCTTAATGAATGTTTTTTTAAATATATTTGTTCTTTATTCTCTCCTTTGTGGGCACCTAGATACGCTGTACGCTGGGGGTGGAGGCAGTCGCGCCAATCAATCTCATTTCTTATTTAAAACTCTGCAAGTTTTAATAGTTGCGCACACAGCGGGAATGCAGGGTTAATGCCATATAAAAATCTCAAGCCAGACGGACTGTAAATAAAAGGAGATGCGCCTGACTTAAAAATGCAGCAGCCATGATCATAATCAGATTTAACCTGTTTCCACAACTATACTGTTCTCTGTGCATGACCCTAATTTCGAGTTTTCCTTTCTCGAAAGGAGGTAGACAAACTGACATACCCACTTATTTAGTCAGTAATATGGAAAAGAGGGAGAGGGGGGGGGGGACTCGTGGGAATCCATGCAGGATGAAATAGTTTAACTGTCAACTCAGTGCCCTGGTGGAGAGAGAGGACTGGCACTGCGATGGGAGCCAAGTTGGCCCCTGGAAGATAGAGGTGATGGTGTAATTACTTAAGGTGTTTGGCTGCACAGCGTTTTGACTCAGAGAAACACATGGTCCCAGCCAAGCAGACTTGAAGGCGCAAATGTGAAAGGTACATTGTCTGAGGTCACAGACAGAGTAAATTCAGGGTTGTGAAGGTAGGGAGTAGCTGTCACTGTGATTTCAACTTTTTTTTGCTTTTAGCGGAAATTCTGGTTATTCCCTCATAGAGTCCAGGGATGCCTTACACCAGAACTGTTTCACTAACATCCCCCTTATAGAAGGTACACTTATAAAAACAACATGGTGCACAGCTGAGGGGAGGATAATGAAGTGAGCATTATCTTGCACAGCTCTGTGCAATGTATTTATCATCAGTGTACCTAATATGCTAATTATATTAACCACCATAAAGGACGCCCTTTTGAAAACGCAGTAACCCAGCCCAAGAGCGGTAAAAAGGGGCACAGTAACTGCTATCACTCCTAGTTGATCCCCTAAATCTAAAACATGGCTGGTATTCCCAAAGCTAAAAACTATCGCCGTCGGCATCAGGACCTATTGGGGTCAGAAGGATTATTTCTGTTCTGTCGGGGTGTACCAGCTCCCTTTACAGCCGTAGACGAGCGAGCGAGCAGATAACATTGAACTGTGTGGCCACATCGGATCAATTCTGATAAAGGAGGGTGGGATTTTTGCTGGTTGAACTGTATATGAAGCCATGGCTTCTGATCCTGAAAGGGGTAGGGAGTTGATATGCAAACCTACAGCAATTCATTGCACCCTAATTAAAATGACTGCAAAGTTTTTGGGCAGTATGTGCGTTAGACACATTCAATGCTAGATTGCAGTTACAATATTTATATAAACAAACCTGCCTATTTTTAAAACAGATAATATATATATATATAATATATATATATAATTAATATATAAACTCTTAATGCAAGCCTGGCAAGACAATATATATATTAATATATTCTTAACCTCTTAGGTTGGATGTGTGGCCCATTGTCGGTACATAAACAGCTCTCAGACCAACATACAGAAGGAGCTGAATATGTGATGTAGGCAGTGTTCCAAGGTCAAGGGTTATTAACTTGTTTATTGCCTTCCAGTAGATTCCATAATGACTTGAATAATTACTGAATTCACTGCAGAAAATTTCTGTCTAATCAAAGAGGTAAGGAGAATGACTGACCAAATAATGAGCATTAGTCAAGGTCCCCGATATATATATATATAATATTTATATACCTTTCTAATGGATTGAATTGATGTTGCTTTTCTAAGTAATTTGTAACCAGGTATTATTGTGTTAAAGCAAAGCATTCAAGCCATTCTAACCCATCCTCCTCCCTGACCCACTGGTTTAGGCATGCTCAGTTTGCTCCTCTATTTGAGACAGGTACTTTATCTTCCAGTTTGAAGGGGTGGGAAAGTGAGAGTGACAGTAGGGCTTACTGTAGCGAAAGGTTCTAACTTATTTTACATATGTAAAATAAGTTTGAAATAATTTACCAAGAGCTTCTTCTTTAAATATAATTTTGTATCTTTATTTATACAACATCCTAAACATTTTGTTCATACAGCGTTGCCCTGGAACAAAATCGCACTTCAAAATTCTATTTCATTGGCACTTAAAGTTAGAGCTGCTGGCAACTTAGATTTCAAGGATGTTTCTCTGTAGTGCTGTCTGTCCTCAGTACAGGACAGGGAAGAACAATTACATCTCCCAGCATTCCCAAATGCGAAGAAAGAGTCAGGCAATTGGAGTATTCAAACATTGTTAGGACATCCCTGGTCTAGGATGAGGTTATATGGAATTGGTAGAGGTAAATTGATGCTGGGGTCAAATGGAGCTCAGATTTTTTTTTTTTTTTTTTTTATTTTATAAACAGCAGAAGGAAAAACAAAGTAAAATAATAATTCTAGAGCTACTTACCTGGAAATGCTGCCATTAACCCATATTAATCTTTCCTGACATAATCCTATCTGATCACTAATTGCCTTAAATTACAAAACTAAAACTTGCAAATATGCGGTTTAGGTGTTTTTAAGAGCTGCGGGGGGAATTTGGCCCATGTTGCAGGAAACTACATTATTTCCAGTACACCTAGCTCTCCATATACAGCTCGCATCAGAGTAGGGGCATGTAGGATAGGAAAGTGAAGCTCTGTGGGCCAGAACAAACTCTACGCCACGCAAAAAATCCATGGCGCGCGGCGGGTGTAAAGGGGACGGTTTTTAGAGAGAGAAAAAAAAGTCACTCCAAAGTCCTGGACAAACAGGCGGTGGTTGGGAATTCTTGAAGTTTAGGTGACCGTATTTCTGATCTACGTAAATATAATTAAAGTAATTTTTGTGCATTAATAAAGAGATATTTGTACAACATTTCCACGACCGTACAAGGCTACCTTTATGTGCTAGCGCTTTCGACTCAAGTCCAATTTATGCAAAAAAAAAAAATTGGATTTTTAGCCTAAACTGTTTTTGGATGAAGCTTGCGAAAAAAAAAAAGAAGGAATAAACCCGTCTGTAGCCCTGTTAAAAAATCTGATAAATATTCCTCTTTAAAAAATAAAATGTTACAGTCGGAGCTGCCCGTGGGATTGTATGTGATGTGGTCTGTTTTTTTTAACCCTGTAAAGGTCATCAGAGAGTTCAGAACCTTCCATGGTGTGTGATAGTTTTGGATTACAGCTAAACTGCGTTTACGGCCAGGAGAATGGGGGGGGTCTGTGTGGAGGTGGAAGGTGGTCTTTACATAACCACACCAGCTTGGTCCAAAGATTCTGGATTTTTTGGGACTGACCAGTAAACAGGTAATACTACTCTCTGAATAAACAGATCTGTTCTGTGGTTACTCAGCCCACGGTTGCCACACTTTCAGCAGCTGAGGTTGGGATGGGGAAGAGAGGATGGAGAGAGGCAGAAAATAGCAGGATACCATACCCAGATAGCAAAATCCATTGCAAAAATATGACGTCTGATTTTTAACAACATTATTACAATGGGACGGTACTATCTGGGGCCCTTAACGCGTGGGCAGTCCTATCCATTGGTATAAGGAATGTGCCTTCTAATAGATAACCCCGAATAATAAATACAGCCCAATCCTTAACACGGTTATTTTTCTGCAGGATGAACTGTGAAGAGGATCAGCCTCTCACGTGGTCTCTGCTGTCTGTTTCTATGAGTCATATTGAAATCCTTTACTTACATTCTCTTTTCTAAGGACGTTGTACCAAGTAGCCACAGCTGCAGGTTTCTAGGTCGCTCACCACACTGAGCTATAGGAATCAGCAATATAGACTAAAAAATGCTCATCTGGCAGCAAAGAAAAGACCTATAATCTGGTAAAGTGCATTTCACCTGTTAGCTGATGATACACAGATTGACATGCCCCCATTGCACCTCCCAGAATCCTTCATTTGCCAGCTTCTTTATTTCTTCAATGGACCAACATTATCAGGTTAGGGTAGATTAGGGTTAATACTCAGGTCAATAATTCATCCCCAATGACCAATGTGACGGAAAATTGATAATCAGAAATTACCATCCAGATGATGGCACCTGATTGCTATATAGGCAAATTTGCTTGGTCCGAGAAATTGGACATGTCAGAAAGTCACCACAGATTGCACGCCCTTCAACTGACTTACAATTGGTCTGTCAGTTGGGTCATGTGTATTTACAGCTCTACCATAGACAGACTACCATGTCTAGCCTAAGACTAAATAAGGTCCTAGCTAATGTTCCAGATTATTATAAGAGGCAAGCAACCAATCAGATTATAACTTTTATGGTATAGTAGAGGTTTTAGTAGGAATTATATAGCCGCTTTGCGGCTCTGGGTAGGTTAACCCCGATGTGCTATGCGCTGGTCGTTAAAACCGGTACTGAATAGCTTATGGCAGCTGCAAGTAAGGGGTTAAAGTCGTGCTAACCAAAATTATCTGGGATCGGTCATGGCTGTGTATGCAGCTACCACATTGTAATTGCATGTGTATGGCCAACTTTAGTTCTAGGTTGCATTGTAACCTCTACAATACAAACTGATACAGTGATCTCCCATATTGATTGGGCTACTGAAACTCCCCAATGCTACAGAACACAAATCTCGAGAGGTTACTGACTGGGGAGACATTGGTGGTCCTGCTGGGTTAGAAATTCAGAGCTCCTGACTACTGCAGTGTGGATAGAGGTGAACGAGGGGTCAGGAGTCTGAATAAGACTGAATGTTCTGAGTAAATGACATCATAGTGTAGACAGGACAGAATTATCATTGTACACACAGTCAACACAGACCGGGATCAGTCGGGCTCCCGAAATCTACGGCAGGGATATTTGTTTTGATAAAATAATCACTGGGGGGGGGGCACATTACCAGGATATGGCAAAGGTAAAACTGGGAGCAATAAATGTCCAGATACACAGTCCCAATAAAGAAACATTTGGGTAGTTTAATACAAACCCTCCAACATTCCTCTTTAATAGTGAAAGTATTGGAAATACATTGCACAGAGCTGTGCTAAGATCAGGTTCACTTCATTATCCTCCCCTTCCTACCTGAACATTCCCCTTAAATAGTGACACTATTGAGAAAACAGTACACAGAGCTGTGCTAAGATCAGGTTCCTTCATTATCCTCCCCTTCCTACCCTCAACATTCCCCTTTAAATAGTGACAACTATGAGAAATACAGTACACAGAGCTGTGCTAAGATCAGGCTCACTTCATATCCTCCCCTTCCTACTCCAACATTCCCCTTTAAATAGTGACACTATCCAGAAATACATTACACAGAGCTGTGCTAAGACAGGTTCACTTCATTATCTCCCCTTCCTACCCTCCAACATTCCCCTTTAAATAGTGACACTATTGAGAAATACAGTACACAGAGCTGTGCTAAGATCAGGCTCACTTCATTATCCTCCCCTTCCTACCCTTCAACATTCCCCTTTAAATAGTGACACTATTGAGAAATACATTGCACAGAGCTGTGCTAAGATCAGGTTCTCTTCATTATCCTCCCCTTCCTACCCTCCAACATTCCCCTTTAAATAGTGACACTATTAAGAAATACATTGCACAGAGCTGTGCTAAGATCAGGCTCGCTTCATTATCCTCCCCTTCCTACCCTCCAACATTCCCCTTTAAATAGTGACACTATTGAGAAATACATTGAACAGAGCTGTGCTAAGATCAGGTTCGCTTCATTATCCTCCCCTTTCTACCCTCCAACATTCCCCTTTAAATAGTGACACTATTGAGAAATACATTGCACAGAGCTGTGCTAAGATCAGGTTCACTTCATTATCCTCCCTTCCTACCCTCCAACATTCCCCTTTAAATAGTGACACTATTGAGAAATAAATTGAAACAGAGCTGTGTAAGATCAGGTTCACTTCATTATCCTCCCTTCCTACCCTCCAACATTCCCCTTTAAATAGTGTCACTATTGAGAAATACATTGCACAGAGCTGTGCTAAGATCAGGCTTACTTCATTATCCTCCCCTTCCTACCCTCCAACATTCCCCTTTAATAGTGACACTATTGAGAAATACATGGCACAGAGCTGTGCTAGATCAGGTTCACTTCATTATCCTCCCCTTCCTACCCTCAACATTCCCCTTTAAATAGTGACACTATTGAGAAATACATTGCACAGAGCTGTGCGAAGATCAGGTCACACTTCATTATCCCCCCTCTGCAGCTCTGTCCTATGTTGTTCTATCACTGTCTGTTAAAGGGGAATGTTGGATAGATGTCCAAGCAAAAAAGGAAATTGTTCTGGACACGCAGGTGGTAGGTTTAAAGAGGCAGTAAAACGATAAAGATATAACAACTGACATTCTAAGAAAAGATCGCAATAATACAATCATAAAACTTTCTACTGTTAAAAAAAAAAACACTACAACTCCCAGCATGCTCTGCCAGCATAGTGATCGGCCTATTAGCTCAAGCATTTTTCAGGATTTGACAAGGTTATGAAATTGCCAATACCCTAAGGACTGGTAGGTATAACCCTAATTTATTACACCACTCAAACAGGGCTGAATGCCAGAACAGCGAGAGAGTCACACCCCCTTAACTATTTCTAATGCCAGACAAAATCTTCCCTGTAGGGTTACTAATCAAGTAATGTCCTGGTTTTAACTCTCTCTCTTACCAAAGACCTGTATACAGTACGTACAGCACATTTACAGCCAGCACTGCTAGGTTAACCCAAGGTTACGTTGCTCCCTACTGTTTAGTCTACCCCAGTCACCACGATGAGATAAACCTGCAATTCTTCCACTTAGGAAACTGAAGCTGTAATAACCCAGGGATACTCGGTAACACTATACATCAGGTTATGCCTGAAAGAAAGTGCCTGACCCCACTTCCTCCTATTTAGAAAACCCCCAAGAGAGGTCAAGTTCACTACAAGACACAAACGGGGAAATAGACCCCAGCTTTGAAGCTCCCTCCCTATTACACACACTCAACCTCAGAACAAGCTGCAGGGAAAGCAACTTCCCCTTTAAAAAAAAAAAGTAATTAAAGTGACAGTTTGCGGTCTCTCCGCATTGGATTGGTAGCCATTTATTAATGTTGTACAAATCAGATTCCCACGTTATACAGTGTTTGACTATATTAGAATTAATATTATAATTACCTTTCCCAACGAGGGGTATGTTTAATTTCAGTGCAAATACTCTGACCGTGCCTATAAACCTATCTAGGTATGTACTGAAAATAAAGGATTAAAATGAAATTGGTATTATGGGGGACTACAGATCCAGAATTCCCAGTCAGGTGAAGACAATAAAGATAACTAAAATAACCATTATTACCGCTACCGTGAATCTTCCTGGAAAACGTTCCAGGACACACCTACCTGTCTGCTTGTCCACAATCCAGAGAGTCCCTATAAACCCTCTCTAAATATTGCCATTACATGGAAGGGAATGTGTGCAATGTAGACCCAGGGAATCCCAGGTTATCCACCTATTATGAAACCCTAGTGTTCTCATATATGAAGGGGACGCCCTGTGTTAAAACAGATGGCCTCGTACAGAACTAATAAGGGACATTCTCCTTTATTACCTTGTAATCTAAAATCAATTATGTGGAGCAGAACAGACCGTGATCCGGCTATTAGAATGTACACACAGTAGTAATAATCCCTCTCCCTGCCTTGTCCCTGGATAGCAAACTATGGACCTACACCACATATGCTGATGTTACGTAGGGAATCCTGTACCTTTATCTACATTAGGCAGTACCAGCGTGTTCACACGGTTATGGTTCATTTCACTAGGCGCTTATTATCCTTGAGGGTTCAATGAAAAAAAAATTCACACGCAAATCAGGTTAATAGGATTGATTTGTATGATTCATCTCCAAATTCCACTTCAGAAAACATAACACCTTTGATGGGGAGGGATGGGGGGTAGGATGGATGGATGGATAGATACAGATACACAGACAAAACAGACAGACAGACAGACAGATAGACAGAACGACAGACAGACAGACAGACAGACAGACAGATAGATAGATAGATAGAAAGACAGACAGAGAAAGATGATAGATAGATAGATAGATAGATAGTAGATAGATAGATAGATAGATAGATAGATAGATAGATAGATAGATAGATAGAATAGATAGATGATAGATAGATAGATAGATAAAATAGATAGATAGATAGATAGATAGATAGATAGATAGATAGATAGATAGATAGATAGATAGATAGATAGATAGATAGAAGATAGATAGATAGATAGATGATAGATAGATGATAGATAGATAGATAGATAGATAGATAGATAGATAGATAGATATATAGATAGATAGATAGATAGATGATAAATGATACCTTACAGCACATTACTTCAATACTTTTTATTGGACATTAGTGAGACCTTATATACAGATACACATATGGTTGATAAATTAGATAAGACAAACAGATAGCAGATAGATTAGATACACAGTAAAAGCAAGTTCATTGAATAGCTTTTAAAGTGGGCTAAATACGTTTCTAAAACTAAAAAATATTGAGAATATGTGGGGGGAAAATCCCCTTTAAGCTGTTATATTTTTATTTTTTTTTTTTTTGCCTGGATCAATTGTTAGGTACTGTTAATGAGTAGGGTATAAATGTTGGACTACATGGCCGTATATCTTTATACAACCTCCAATACTATGCTACTATGTAAGGCTAAATAAGGATGTAGGAAATAGGTAAAGGCTATATAGGACTATATAAACTGTATAAGAATATATAGGGCTATATAAAGACATGTAAGTATAGGCTATATAGGGCTATATAAAGATAAAGGTACATGCTATATGACTATATAAGGCTATAAGTATAGGCTACATATGGCTATATATGTCTATGTATAGTATATATATAGTGCTACGTAGAGCTATAGAAGGCATTTTAAGGCTATATGTACAGGGTTGTATAGGGTTATATAAGGCTATATAAAGCAAAATAAGTCCTTATAAGGCTATAGGTACACTCTATATAAGGCTGTAGGTACAGTCTATATAAGACTATATATACAGTCTTCAAAGGACTATATAAGGCTATAGGTACATTCTATATAAGGCTATAGGAACAGTCTATAAAGGACTATGGGTACAGTCTATATAGGTCTTTATAAGGCAATATTTACAGTCTATATAAGGCTTTAGGTGCAGTATATAAGACTATAGATACATTCTGTATAAGGCTAGAAGTAGTCTATGAAAGGCCATAGGTGCAGTATACATAGGCTATAGGTACTATCTATATATGACTATATAAGGCTATAGATACAGTCTATATAGGACTGTATAAGGCTATAGGTAAGGTATATATAGGGCTATAGGTATGGTCTATATAAGGCTAAAGGTAGGGTCTATATAAGGCTATAGTACGGTCTGTATAAGGCTATATGTACAGTCTATATAAGGCTAAAGGTACAGTCTATATAGGACTAAATAAATATATAGGTACAGTCTATATAAATCTATAGCTACAGTCTATATAAGGCTATAGGTACAGTCTGTATATATGAATAGGCAGGATGACAGGTGTGTACAGTCTATATATATGAATAGACAGGTAGGAATAGTATATATAAGGCTATAGGTACAGTCTATAAAAATCTACAGATACAGTCTATATAGTTGTATAGGTGCATTCTATATAAACCTATATGTACAGTCTATATAGGACTAAATAAATATATAGGTACAGTCTATATAAATCTATAGCTACAGTCTATATAAGGCTATAGGTACAGTCTGTATATATGAATAGGAGGGATGACAGGTGGGTACAGTCTATATATATATGAATAGACAGGTAGGAATAGTATATATAAGGCTTTAGGTACAGTCTATAAAAATCTATAGATACAGTCTATATAGTTCTATAGGTGCATTCTATATAAACCTATATGTACAATCTATACAAGGCTATGGGTACAGTCTATATATGGCTATGGGTACAGTCTATATAAATCTATAGGTACAATCTATATAAATCTATAGGTACAGTCTATATATGGCTATAATAGATACAGTCTATATAAATCTATAGGTACAGTCTATATAAGGCTATAGGTACAGTCTATATAAATCTATAGGTACAGGCTATTGGTACAGTATATAAATCTATTGGTAAGTCTATATATGGCTATAGGTAAGTCTATATATGGCTATAGGTAAGTCTATATATCGCTATAGGTAAAGTCTATACAATTATATAGGTACAGTCTATATAATTATATAGGTACAGTCCATATAAGGTTATAGGTACAGTCTATATAAGGCTATTGGTACAGTCTATATAAATCTATAGGTAAGTCTATATATGGCTATAGGTAAGTATATATATGGCTATAGGTACAGTCTATATAATTATATAGGTACAGTCTATATAAATCTATAGATACAGTCTATATATGGCTATAGGTACAGACTATATAAATCTAAAGGTAAGTCTATATATGGCTATAGGTAAGTCTATATATGGCTATAGGTACAGTCCATATAAGACTATAGGTACAGTCTATATACATCTATAGGTACAGTCTATATACATCTATAGGTACAGACTATATACACATCTATACTTTAGGTACATTCTAGAACATCTATAGGTACCAGTCTATATACATCTATAGGTACAGTCTATATAAGGCTATAGGTACAGTCTATATAAGGCTATAGGTACAGTCTATATCATCTATAGGTAAGTCTATATATATATGACCATGCAGGTAGGTGTCCATCCTCATCCTTACCTGCAGTATCCAGTGGAAAGTCTCTCCTACGAGGGGGAATCCCATGGACCCTTTGGGGATGGGCAGTTTGCAAGTCTTGTCCCTGGTTGCTGCCCAGCGGAGCTGCCATAGCTGTTGCGACACGGCCAGTAGAAGGGCCACTGAGACCAGGCAGGCAGCCAGGGTGGCCAAGGCGGAGACCAGGTCGAAGGTCTGGAAGATCATGGTGAGACCTGAGGACTCAGCCGGGCATGTGGACACCAGGGGCAGCGGAGGGAGATGGAGGGAAACTTCGTCCTAAGTTGAGAGAGAAAGTCCCATGTCAGTGTTTATATCCAAAACGGGCAGGGGGAGAGGCTGCACCGACTGGGACAGCCCGGGATCCCCTGGTCTTTATATAGAGGAGGGGAGGGTGCAGTGCGGGCAGGCGGCCAGGTGGTGGCGCTAGGGGGCGGGGTGACAGAGAGAGTGAGACCGCTGGAGTGTGGGAGGCTTGGAAGGGAACCTGGGACACCCAGACTGGGGACTTAATGTGTACCTACTGACACTTACCTGTCACTGTCTACCTGGATACCTACCTCGTGCAGCACAGCCACCTACCTACACACACACACACTATCTGTAATTATAAACACACCACTGGCAGCACTGACACATTCCACCCACAAAGAGATACAATGTATCAATGGGGTCACAATATACCACACACAATCAGACCTGCAACAATGTAACTGCAGCACAGACTGTACCACTACCTGTGTCACACACCCACTCCATCCACTGTGACAGTGTAACTACAGCACAGACTGTATCCATTACCTGTATCACACACCCACTCCATCCACTGTCACAGTGTAACTACAGCACAGACTGTATCCATTACCTGTATCACACATCCAGTCCATCCACTGTCACAGTGTAACTACAGCACAGACTGTATCCATTACCTGTATCACACACCCAGTCCATCCACTGTCACAGTGTAACTACAGCACAGACTGTATCCATTACCTGTATCACACACCCACTCCATCCACTGTCACAGTGTAACTACAGCACAGACTGTATCATTACCTGTATCACACCCCCATCCATCCACTGTCACAGTGTAACAAGCACAGACTGTATCCATTACCTGTATCACACAACCCAGTCCATCCACTGTCACAGTGTAACTACAGCACAGACTGTATCCATTACCTGTATCACACACACCCACTGCCATCCACTGTCACGTGTAACTACAGCACAGACTGTATCCATTACCTGTATCACACACCCAGTCCATCCACTGTCACAGTGTAACTACAGCCACAGACTGTATCCATTACCTGTATCACACCCCAGTCCATCCACTGTCACAGTGTAACTACAGCCAGACTGTACCCATTACCTGTATCACACACCCCAGTCCATCCTGTCACAGTGTACTACAGCCCAGACTGTATCCATTACCTGTATCACACGCCCAGTCCATCCACTGTCACAGTGTAATGGTCACAATATACCACACACAATCAGACCTGCAACAATGTAACTGCAGCACAGACTGTACCACTACCTGTGTCACACACCCACTCCATCCACTGTGACAGTGTAACTACAGCACAGACTGTATCCATTACCTGTATCACACACCCACTCCATCCACTGTCACAGTGTAACTACAGCACAGACTGTATCCATTACCTGTATCACACATCCAGTCCATCCACTGTCACAGTGTAACTGCAGCACAGACTGTACCACTACCTGTGTCACACACCCACTCCATCCACTGTGACAGTGTAACTACAGCACAGACTGTATCCATTACCTGTATCACACACCCACTCCATCCACTGTCACAGTGTAACTACAGCACAGACGTATCCATTACCTGTATCACACATCCAGTCCATCCACTGTCACAGTGTAACTACAGCACAGACTGTATCCATTCCCTGTATCACACACCCAGTCATCCACTGTCACAGTGTAACTACACAGCACAGGCTGTATCCATTACCTGTATCACACACCCACTCCATCCACTGTCACAGTGTAACTACAGCACAGACTATCCATTACCTGTATCACACGCCCAGTCCATCCACTGTCACAGGGTAACTACAGCACAGACTGTATCCATTACCTGTATCACACGCCCAGTCCATCCACTGTCACAGTGTAACTACAGCACAGACTGTATCCATTACCTGTATCACACGCCCAGTCCATCCACTGTCACAGTGTAACTACAGCCCAGACTGTACCCATTACCTGTATCACACGCCCAGTCCATCCACTGTCACAGTGTAACTACAGCACAGACTGTATCCATTACCTGTATCACACGCCCAGTCCATCCACTGTCACAGTGTAACTACAGCACAGACTGTACCATTCCTGTATCCAACGCCAGTCCATCCACTGTCACAGTGTAACTACAGCACAGACTGTATCCATTACCTGTATACACACCCGCCCATCCATCCCTGTCACAGTGTAACTACAGCACAGACTGTATCCATTACCTGTATCAACACCCCATCCATCCACTGTCACAGGTAACTACAGCACAGACTGTATCCATTACCTGTATCACACGCCCCTCCATCCACTGTCACAGTGTAACTACAGCACAGACTGTATCCATTACCTGTATCACACGCCCAGTCCATCACTGTCACAGTGAACTACAGCACAGACTGTATCCATTACCTGTATCACACGCCCAGTCCATCCACTGTCACAGTGTAACTACAGCACAGACTGTATCCATTACCTGTATCACACACGCCCGTCCATCACTGTCACAGTGTAACTACAGCACAGACTGTATCCATTACCTGTATCACACGCCCACTCCATCCACTGTCACAGTGTAACTACAGCACAGACTGTATCCATTACCTGTATCAACCCCACTGCTCCATCCACTGTCACAGTGTAACTAAGCACAGACTAATCCATTACCTGTATCACAACGCCCAGTCCATCCACTGTCACAGTGTAACTACAGCACAGACTGTATCCCATTACCTGTACCACACCCCCCAGTCCATCCACTGTCACAGTGTAACTACAGCACAGACTGTATCCATTACCACTTTCACAACCCCCAGTCCATCCACTGTCACAGTGTAACTACAGCACAGACTGTATCCATTACCTGTATCACACGCCCAGTCCATCCACTGTCACAGTGTAACTACAGCACAGACTGTATCCATTACCTGTATCACACGCCCAGTCCATGCACTGTCACAGTGTAACTACAGCACAGACTGTATCCATTACCTGTATCACAACGCCCACTTCCATCCATTGTCACAGTGTAACTACAGCACAGACTGTATCCATTACCTTCATCACACGCCCACGTCCATCCACTGTACAGTGTAACTACAGCACAGACTGTATCCATTACCTGTACACACGCCACATCCCTCCACTGTCACAGTGTAACTACGCACAGACTGTATCCATTACCTGATCAACACCCAACTCCATCCACCTGTGACAGTGTAACTAACAGCACAGACTGTATCCATTACCTGTATCACACACCGCCCACTCCATCCACTGTGACAGTGTAACTACAGCACAGACTGTATCCATTACCTGTATCACAACGCCCAGTCCATCCACTGTCACAGTGTAACTACAGCACAACTGTATCCATTACCTGTATCACACGCCCAGTCCATCCACTGTCACAGTGTACCAAGCACAGACTGTATCCATTACCTGTATCACACCCCAGTCCATCCACTGTCACAGTGTAACTACGCACAGACTGTATCCATTACCTGTATCACACACCCAGTCCATCCACTGTCACAGTGTAACTCAAGCACAGACTGTATCCATTACCTGTATCACACACCAGTCAATCCACTGTCACAGTGTAACTACAGCACAGACTGTATCCATTACCTGTATCACACCCACTCCATCCACTGTCACAGTGTAACTACAGCACAGACTTTATCCATTACCTGTATCACACACCCAGTCCATCCACTGTCACAGTGTAACTACAGCACAGACTGTATCCATTACCTGTATCACACACCCACTCCATCCACTGTCACAGTGTAACTACAGCACAGATTGTATCCATTACCTGTATCACACACCCACTCCATCCACTGTCACAGTGCAACTACAGCACAGACTGTATCCATTACCTGTATCACACACCCACTCCATCCACTGTCACAGTGTAACTACAGCACAGACTGTATCCATTACCTGTATCACACACCCACTCCATCCACTGTCACAGTGTAACTACAGCACAGACTGTATCCATTACCTGTATCACACACCCACTCCATCCACTGTCACAGTGTAATACAGCACAGACTGTATCCATTACCTGTATCACACACCCAGTCCATCCACTGTCACAGTGTAACTACACACAGACTGTATCCATTACCTGTTCACACACCCACTCCATCCACTGTCACAGTGTAACTACAGCACAGACTGTATCCATTACCTGTATCACACACCCACTCCATCCACTGTCCACGTGTAACTACAGACAGACTGTATCCATTACCTGTATCACACACCCCAGTACACATCCACTGTCACAGTGTACTACAGCACATAGACTGTATCCATTACCTGTATCACACACCCACTCCATCCACTGTCACAGTGTAACTACAGCACAGACTGTATCAAATACCTGTATCACAAACCCAGTCCATCCACTGTCACAGTGTAACTACAACACATACTGTATCCATTACCTGTATCACACACCCAGTCCATCCACTGTCGCAGTGTAACTAGAGCACACAGACTGTATTCATTACCTGTATCACACACCCACTCCATCCACTGTCACAGTGTAACTACAGCACATAGACTGTATCCATTACCTGTATCACACACCCAGTCCATCCACTGTCACAGTGTAACTACAGTACAGGCTGTATCCATTACCTGTATCACACACCCAGTCCATCCACTGTCACAGTGTAACTACAGCACAGGCTGTATCCATTACCTGTATCACACACCCAGTCCATCCACTGTCACAGTGTAATTACAACACAGACTGTATCCATTACCTGTATCACACACCCAGTCCATCCACTGTCACAGTGTAACTACAGTACAGGCTGTATCCATTACCTGTATCACACACCCCAGTCCATCCACTGTCACGTTGTAACTACAGCACAGGCTGTATCCATTCCTTTATCACACACGCTCACACACCATCCATCCACTGTCACAGTGTAACTACATTCCAGGCTGTATCCATTACCTGTATCACACACCCAGTCCATCCACTGTCACAGTGTAACTAGAGCACACAGACTGTATTCATTACCTGTATCACAAACCCACTCCATCCACTGTCACAGTGTAGCTACAGCACATAGACTGTATCCATTACCTGTATCACACACCCAGTCCATCCACTGTCACAGTGTAACTACAGTACAGGATGTATCTATTACCTGTATCACACACCCAGTCCATCCACTGTCACAGTATAACTACAGCACAGGCTGTATCCATTACCTGTATCACACACCCAGTCCATCCACTGTCACAGTGTATTACAACACAGACTGTATCCATTACCTGTATCACACACCCAGTCCATCCACTGTCACAGTGTAACTACAGTACAGGCTGTATCCATTACCTGTCTCACACACCCAGTCCATCCACTGTCACAGTGTAACTACAGCACAGGCTGTATCCATTACCTGTATCACACACCCAGTCCATCCACTGTCACAGTGTAACTACAGCCCAGGCTGTATCCATTACCTGTATCACACACACAGTCCATCCAGTGTCACAGTGTAACTACAGCCCAGGATGTATCCATTACCTGTATCACACACCCAGTCCATCCACTGTCACAGTGTAACTACAGCCCAGACTGTATCCATTACCTGTATCACACACCCAGTCCATCCATTGTCACAGTGTAACTACAGCCCAGACTGTATCCATTACCTGTATCACACACCCAGTCCATCCACTGTCACAGTGTAACTACAGTAAAGACTGTATCCATTACCTGTATCCACCACCCAGTCCATCCACTGTCACAGTGTAACTAACAGCACAGGCTGTATCCATTACCTGTATCACACACCCAGTCCATCCACTGTCACGTGTAACTACAGCACACGACTGTATCCTTACCTGTATCACACACACCCAGCCATCCACTGTCACAGTGTAACTACAGCACAGGCTGTATCCATTACTTGTATCACACATCCAGTCCATCCACTGTCACAGTGTAACTACAGCACAGGCTGTATCCATTACCTTTATCACACACCCAGTCCATCCACTGTCACAGTGTAACTACAACACAGACTGTATCCATTACCTGTATCACACTCCCAGTCCATCCACTGTCACAGTGTAACTACAGCACAGGCTGTATCCATTACCTGTATCACACACCCAGTCCATCCACTGTCACAGTGTAACTACAGCCCAGGCTGTATCCATTACCTGTATCACACACCCAGTCCATCCACTGTCACAGTGTTACTACAGCACAGGCTGTATCCATTACCTTTATCACACACCCAGTCCATCCACTGTCACAGTGTAACTACAGCCCAGGCTGTATCCATTACCTGTATCACACACCCAGTCCATCCACTGTCACAGTGTAACTACAACACAGACTGTATCCATTACCTTTATCACACACCCAGTCCATCCACTTTCACAGTGTAACTACAGCCCAGGCTGTATCCATTACCTGTATCACACACCCAGTCCATCCACGTCACGTGTAACTACAGCCACAGGCTGCACCCTTACCTGTATCACACACCCATCCATCCACTGTCACAGTGTAACTACAGCACAGGCTGCATCCATTACCTGTATCACACACCCAGTCCATCCACTGTCACAGTGTAACTCCAGCCCAGACTGTATCGTTACCTTATTTCCAACACCCAGTCCATCCACTGTCACAGTGTAACTACAGCAGACTGTATCCATTACCTGTATCACACACCAGTCTTCCACTGTCACAGTGTAACTACAGCACAGGCTGTATCCATTACCTGTATCACACACCCAGTCCATCCACTGTCACAGTGTAACTACAGCACAGACTGTATTCATTACCTTTATCACACACCCAGTCCATCCACTGTCACAGTGTAACTACAGCCCAGACTGTATCCATTACCTGTATCACACACCCAGTCCATCCACTGTCACAGTGTATCTACAGCACAGGCTGTATCCATTACCTGTATCACACACCCAGTCCATGCACTGTCACAGTGTAACTACAGCCCAGACTGTATCCATTACCTGTAACACACACCCAGTCCATCCACTGTCACAGTGTAACTACAGCCCAGACTGTATCCATTACCTGTGTCACACACCCAGTCCATCCACTGTCACAGTGTAACTACAGCCCAGCTGTATCCATTCCCTGTATCTCACACCCAGTCCCATCCACTGTCACAGTGAAACTGCAGCCCAGACTGTATCCATTACCTGTATCATACACCAGTCCATCCACTGTCACAGTGTAACTACAGCACACAGACTGTATCCATAACCTTTATCACACACCCAGTCCATCCACTGTCACAGTGTAACTAAAGCACAGACTGTATCCATTACCTGTATCATTCACCCAGTCCTCCACTGTCACAGTGTAACTACATCACAACTGTATCCATTCCAGGTGTACAAAACATTTTTTAAAAAAAGGATAAATGAAGGTTAAAAGCCAGGTAGCGCCTTTAAAGACAGCTGTAAACCGCGTCTTGCAGCATATGCCTTTCTATTGGTTAGGCCCTGGCCTGCAGTAGTGGTTGAGTAACAACCATACGTTTTCCTTTAAATCCATGCTGTAATGGCCTCACTGAAATGAATGCAGCCTCATAATCACGCTTCTAATAGAATGCCAAGCGCCCTTTTATCATGTAGATATACAAATTTATGGCTCTTAGGGACAGGTGGTAATCCTAACTACTTATTTTATGTGTCGCTAAGGTTAATAAAATATTCAAAACTGTCACCTATATTGATCTGTGGCCCTTTAAATTTTTTTTCTATAGTAAACTAAGCTTGTTGCATGGCAACCTAATTTGGACCTTCTAGATACAACATCTTTGTGTTAGTTTTGTTTGCTGCTGAATATACAGAGCGGATCCACATTTGGCTGCTCTCTCGTTTTGCAACAACAAGGATTTTTTGTTTGCGATTTTTCATGAATCGTCAACCATTAGTAATAGAAACCTTTTCCATTTCCAGTGCCTCATTAAGTTGTTATTATATTATATTAACAGGAAGTTTATGGATCATGTATAATTTACATTTATCATTTTGAATAAGATATATTATGAAGGAAAGGGGCTCTATACATTTATATTTATTTTACCAAAGTATTTACTGATTTACTGAATTCCAATGAAACTCATGAACGTCCCGAGGACAAGATGACATTTGTGTAGACACAGAGATAAACGGCGTGAAACAGGTTTGTCCCTGCAGAGAAAAAAGGATCTCCCAATGAAAAGAATTGAAACGTCGGTTGGAGAAATTTTTTAAGTGTGGAAATGCAGAGGTTCCGTACCCTGAGAAGGAAGTGGGCGACCACAACGGAGACTGAAAGAAAGACAACGAATGATTGAGACAAAGCTTGCGCTCTGAATCTGACCTGCAGTGTCGAGACAGGGCTTGACGGCACTGACCCTGAGCCTGGCAGTGCTCGAGCAGGGCTTGACGGCACTGACTCTGATTCCTGCAGTGATCGAGCAGTGCTTGACGTCCACTGACTCTGAGCCGCAGTGATCGAGGCAGGGCTGGACGGCAACTGACTCGGCCTCAGTGATCGAGGCAGGGCTTAGACGGCACTAGCCTCGAGGCCTGCAGTGATCGAGGCGGGCTTGACGGCACTGACTCTGAGCCTTCAGACAGGAAGCCAGCACGATGTGAACATAAAGAGAGTGGAAAGGCAGAAGGAACCCCGATGTAAGTAAAAGGGGGAATTGGTGTCTTATACTTATCTGCTAGAATAGGAAAATGTGTGTACTTACCTTACTTTTCCTTCCTTCCTCGATACTGATGGCAAACTTTCAGCCTAGACAGCCCTGCCAATACATGTCAACGTGCAACATGTAGAGAAGTGGAGGGTGCAGCAAGTTTAACCCACCAATCACGGAAAGTAGTATAGATTGTGGGTGCTGGTTTTATCATATATATTATATATGTATCTTTTTACAGCTTCCTGTCATGCAGATTCCGTGTCCTCACTCATGAGTTGGTGTTCTGCTGCGGTGGTGGCCGAACGGGCATTCGGAAAGGTGAGACATTCAGTCATAATAATAATAATCAATCCTTGTTAAATTTCATGGGAAGTCATGAAATGTTTTTCTCTTTGCAGGATCTTCCTGTCGGCAAGTTTAAAGGAGATAGACACAAGTTGCAGTAAAAAACTAAAAACAAAACAACGCTAAAGGACCAACTTGAATGGTAAGTGGTAATGGTAACACCATTGACAGTTGACAGACCTTCAGTTTAACTTTAGTACTGTACGATACACCGTACACGGAGCGTTTTCCATTGGTTTGTGTTGTAATCCTGACCATTTTTTGACGGTTGATTCTCTACAATACATTAATTCAGCTGCACTCTTTCCCACTTGTGATTTTGGATTCATCTATGTTTTTTAGCTTCAAGATAGAGAAGACGATCCTGCTATGAGCAGAAGGAAAGAAGTCTTTCATTAGGGATATGATGGCTCCTTTCAAACCCTACCAGAAGCCTGGTCTCGAACTTCGCTCCCATGCTGGACTTGACAACCACATGTGCTGTGCCAGAGGTCCAATGTCATATGAAATGGCAGTGTGAGTTTTTAGTTTTGGTGACCAATCGACAGTAACCGATTGCCAGACACAGAGCACTTATGGGAAGGTTGGTGTAGTGACTATAATGGACTGGGTAATAAAGTAGAATATGTTATTTTTATTGATAGATTGACTGATGAAGGTTTTATTTTATACCTGCAGTTTACTTCGCCTGCCTGGTCCAAGGCGTGAGATTTTTTACACCGACACAGGATCGTTCATCGTTAAGCAGAAATGTAACTTTGGGGGAATAGCTTATTTATTTCATAGCTAAGGTCCTATTATATATTAATGTTGTGAGGGGGTCGAAGGGGTCTTCAAGACTAACTGTAGTCTAGTTTTAAACTTAAATACAACGATACATTTATTATCAACGTCTTATCTATTCTCAATTATTTTCTTTTATTCTTCCCCAGAGACTGAAATCCAGGAATCTTTTGTTCTCTACCAATGGATAACCTAAAGATAGCCCGACTTCGAGCTCTGCATGGAAGGTCGGGTTTTCCTGTACACTTCCATAGAAGGGGACATAGCAGTTTATGTTTCATTTTCAGTTTAGTTGTGTTGCCGGTGCAAAACAAACGCAACAAATCTGAAGTTAACCAGTTTTTATGAAGATTGGGTCTCACTCAGTGCAGTAACCTGAAAATTAATGATCCATTAACTGTTTGGTAATATTTATGTGCGTCCCTATGAGCGGTCTAAATAAAAGCAGTAGCGTAACACCTACATAAAGTAGACATATTAACTGGGAATGTTTTTTTTCTGGTTACAGGGATTGGCTACGGTGATTACATCGTAATCTAAATGTGGAGAAAGATGTGGACATTCGTTGTACTTTGGCTCCATAGATGTACAGAATGACCGCTACTTCCCAATCCCCGTGACTGGTGGTCTGTAGGGATGATTATCTCTGAATGTTACTTTGGCTTATGTAAGTATAAAACGGTTTCACTAACATATCTACCCTGCCACGAGGGCATTGGTCACGTGGACCATCTGCCTAGCAAGGGTCACTACAATCATCCTCTTGTCTGAATATCTGATGTTTCTTCTTTGGGCCTGGTGGTTCCATATACATTGAGCTGTGGAATGGAATTTTTAACGGATATTTTCTCTATTTTCTTTAGTTTGCCATTCATGGGAGAGACTGAAGAGAAATTCAAATATGCTGTCTGTAACATGAAGCCTAAGATTCCCCGGGGACTAATATGGCACAAATCCATCTTGTATAGATAGTTCACGCCTGAAAACTGTTACCCGGAAACCTCCCCCCACCCTGGAGTGAACGACATTTTGTGGGTAACAAATGATTTGTTTTTTGTAGCTTTTGGATAAGAACCGGAAGCAACGACTTGGAGCGAGCAGTCGTGGGGCGGAATGAAATAATGGATAATCCCTTCTTTTAAGTATGTTTGATTTCAGACATCAGTGTCGCCGCAGGGTTTCCCCATACAATCCCATCTGGACGGATTGTCCAACCCTGTAGGGACAAAATCCCGAGTCCGCTGTCAGGGCTAAAATCCCCGTCCCCTGAATAGGACTGGAAGTCCCCTGCCCAAATGCCCCTCCCCCATCCTTTTCCTTGCCCCAAACACCACCTCTCCAACCCTGGACACAACACCCCACTCTCCGTTCCTCCACTTTTCTGGTCCCACCCCATCGGCGTCCCGGCCAAGCAGAGGTCCTGGCAACCTGGTGCGCCCCAACAAAGAAATTTTGAGATTGGTTCGAACGGGGATTTGGGAGGGT
This sequence comes from Hymenochirus boettgeri, assembly GCA_019447015.1. Classification (NCBI taxonomy): domain Eukaryota; kingdom Metazoa; phylum Chordata; class Amphibia; order Anura; family Pipidae; genus Hymenochirus; species Hymenochirus boettgeri. Next base: position 64,638 of record JAACNH010000176.1, on the reverse strand, counting down.
GTTTATTCTTACTCATTGATTACTTTTGTCTGTTACAAGAATGATTGGGGATAATCTAATTGAAAGGAAGAATACAGACCTCCTCCACTACAACTCTTAAACCCAACCGCAGTTCCAGAACGTCGAACAACAAATCCTTATAAAAAGAATAAAATAAACTTTTGATTTGACTTTGCCTTTTGTCTATATAAATGTTTGATTGTAATCAGGGAGTTTTAAACTAATTCATTGTTTTGGTCCACCATAAGGGCCAGGGCGTGGCCATGTTTGTGCGTGTGCTTGAATGCGTGTTTGTTGCAGAAGTTACATTTCTCTCCATGTTGTGGCATGTCTGTGATAAATATACCGCCAGGGAGACCTCCACATGTATTTGCTATACTGGTACTGGGGATACGGCCAGAGAGCAACCCTCCACGTTTAAATGTGCTTATAGGTAATGGGGATACCGCCAGGGCAAACCCTCCACATGTCTGGTGCTATATAGGTAATGGGGAACTGCCATGGAGGTAGAACCCTCCCGTGTGGTGCTATTGGGTAATGGGGTACCACCAGAGAGAACCCTCCACGTGTATGTGCTATATGGGTATGGGGATACCCACCAGAGAACCCTCCCGTGTATGTGCTATATTGTAATGGGGATATTGACAGGCAGAACCCTCCACATGTATGTGGCTATAATAATGGGTATGGGATCCGCCAGAGAGGAACCCTCATGTTGTATGTGCTATAGAGTAATGTTGATACCCACACCAGGCAGAACCCTCACGAGTAATGTGCTAAGAGGTAATGTTGCATCCACCAGGCAGACACCCTCACCTTGGATGATGCTATATGGTAATGGGGAAATACCACCAGGGAGAACCCTCCACAATGTATGTGCTCTATAGTCTGGGGATAACTGCAGGTAGAACCCTCCACTGTGAATGTGCATCTGGTATGGGATCCCACCCAGATAGAAACCTCCACGTGAGTGCTTCGAGTAATTTGATACACCAGGCAGAACCCCTCCACGTGATGTGCTATATGGGTAAATGGGTGAAAACCGCCAGGGAGACCCTCCACATGCATGTGCTTATGGGATGGGGACCCCGCAGGCAAGAACCCTCCACTGTATGTGCTATATAGTATGGGGATACCGACAGGCAGAACCCTTCACATGTATGGCTCATATGGGTAATGGATACCAGCGAGAGATAACCCTCCAGGTGTACAAATGTGCTATAGAGGTAATGTTGATACCAGCCAGCCAGACCCTCACTTGTATGTGCTATATAGGTCCTTGGGATAATACCGCCAGGCAAACCCTCACATGTATGTGATTAGAGGTAATCGGGGATACTGCCAGGTAGAAACCCTCCACGTGTATGTGCTATATGGGTAATGGGGATACTGTCCAGGCAGAACCCTCCAATGTATGGTTATATGGGTAATGTGGATTCCTGCCGGCAGAAACCTCCACATGTATCGTGCTATAATGGGTAATGGGGATACCGCCAAGAGATAACCCCACGTGTAATGTTGCTATAGAGGTATGTTGATACCACCAAGGTCAGACCCTCTCACATGTAATGTGCTATATAGGTAATGGGGATACCGACAGGCCAGAACCCTCCACATGTATGTGCTATAATGGGTAATGGGGCATACCGCCAGAGAGAACCCTCCACGTGTAATGGTTCTTCTAAGTATGGGGAAACTGCCAGGGAGAAAACCATCCACGTGATGTGCTATATAGGTATAGGGGGAATACTGCCAGGTCATAAAGGAACCCTCCACGTGTATGTGCTATATGGGTAATGGGGATACCACAAGAAGAGAACCCTCCACGTGTATGTGCTATATAGGTAATGGGGATACCACCAGAGGAACCCTAACACGTGTATGTGCTATTAGGTATGGGTATATTGACAGGCAAACCTCCACATGTCATGTGCTTATGGGTAATGGGATAACCGCCAGAGAGAATAAAAAAAATCAATTAGGTTTAAAAATTTTGATCCTTATAAAATCTGATACAACGTATATAAAATGTAAAAAGTACACATTTACTTTTGGGATACAGAGTTGTTTAAACTTTTATTCACTACATCCAAAAGTTTGCAACACAGGGTACAAAACATTTTTTAAAACAAGGATAAAATGAAGGTAAAAGCCAGGTAGCGCCTTTAAAGGACAGCTGTAAACCGCGTCTTGCAGAATATGCCTTTCTATTGGTTAGGCCCTGGGCCTGCAGAGTGGTTGAGTAACAACCATACAGTTCTTTAAATCCATGCTGTATGGCTACACGGAAATGAATGCAGCCTGCATCACGCTTCTAATAGAAATGCCAAGCAGCCTTTTATCATGTAGATAATACAAGTTTGGCTCTTAAAGGGAAAGGTGGTAATCCTACTTATAGTTATGTGTCGCTAGGTAATAAGTGTTGTAGATTTTAATAAAATGGAAAAAAACACGTTTTTTCCCCACATGTAAAAGATGATTTCCCCTTAAAGTTCCAGTAGGTGCCCAACACTATAGTAATCATAGTAATCACACAAGTGCTTGTGCAGTGGTTGGACCGCCTTCCCCTCACGGTCGTCCAGCCGCAACTGAACCTACCAAGAAGGGATCCATAGGACCTTCCTTTGCCAGGAGGGTTTGGTAGGCCCTCCAATACCACCCTCCCTGTCAACCCCAGCTGCCACCAGGGAGTCTCAAGGAAGGGCTCCATTGGGAAAGATAAAAGTCCTAAAATGGACCCAGCCTTCCTGCACAAACAAATAACAACATTTAGGGTGAGGGGAAATTAAAGTTCTAAGTGAATAAATAAAGTGCCGTCTCATTAGAGCAAATTCATGGGGGAGTGTCAAATAGAAATGATTCCGCTCTGCATAGGGGAGAACCAGGAGGTGCTGGGAAAGTGAAATAACTGTGTTCCCAAGTGCACCAGGAATGCTTGGGCTTCCGAACCTAAGGCCTTGATCAAATACGTGTAGTCTGTAGACCCATTCCAGGAGGGTGTGTGTGTGTAACTCTGAAGGGCACCCCCCTCAACCATCAACTGAACAGATACTGCACTTGACCTTAGCCAAGAGGCAGAGAAATGATAAATTCCTACAAATATTATATTGTAACTAAAACAAGCCCCTATGGTCAATTCTTTACCCTGTTCTCAACCCATAGTCACACTCAGTGCAGACGCCCTCACCCAGTGGGAGAAGGAGGAGTTTACCCATAAGCATCTCTTTTTGCCCTGTTTGGTAAAGGGAGGACAAATAGTAACTATCAAGTTTCATTTCACCAGCGGTTTCCAATCGGTCAATCGTAGCAGAGGTTTTAAAAACTGAATTCTTCCAATTTGTGCACCGCACGTTGAAGTTTCTTCCTTTAAAATTCCCAAAGGTTGTCTAGATTCCATACCAAACCAGGGGCTTATGTACAAGAGACTGGATAATCAATCTGCAGCCAATCAGTTGCCGTCTAACTGCAGTAGACTAGTAAAAATCTGACATGTGATTGGTTGCTGATTGGAATAGCACTTCTCATTACATAGAGCCCACAGTGAGGTTTTGCACTGAATTACATATGTTCTTGATTTGAATTCCCTGGTCGCCCAAGTGAACATTAAGAACATCCCCAGTGTTTATTGTTTACACTCTGTGCCTCTCAGTAGATTTCCCTGTGTTTGTCTCTGGGTCATGTAAAATAATAAACTGACCTATAGAAAGTCTCAAGTTAGGAATTAGGAAACACGTTATTTAAACCATTACATTTCCTTCAACGAGCTGTATTTCTATTAGGGTTATCCACAGATTTATTAGTACATTTATTCGTTTATTTAATCACCGTAAGGTTTATTTCCCATACATTAGGCTAGAGAGTTTCTGTATCATTTAACCAGTTATTTTCTATCACTAATCCCATTTTTTAAAGAAAAACTTTGTTTTGTTACAGCATATTTCTCAGGTATGTAGGAAAGTCTACTCCTACCTCCCATTGTTACCATAGAAGTAGAAGATGATAGAGCTTGTACAGTGTCTAACAGATCTTCTCACTGACACAACTCCACCCTCTTTTGCCCATGAGTAACATAAGTATACATGTTACTGGCTGAGGGGGTACAGATGGGGAGCAAGTGGGGAGATGTGTGCTGCTGTTTGAGTCCTATTATTGGCAGTTCCCCACTGGCTTCAAAGGAAAATGTGGGAGGTAGGAGTAGTATCTTCCTTCTCCCTGAGAAATGTCATTTTTAATTTAAAAAAGTTTTAAAAATGAGTTTAATCCAGTTTAGTTACCCTGTACAAGGGCTTTAAAGGGTATGTACAATGGAAAACATTTTTTTTTAAATTGCCCATTACTGGAAACTATAATTCTTCCCAACTATCACTGTAACATTATTTTTGATTATTGATCTGTCCCCTATTTCTTTAGATATCTAATCTTAAGAGAAGATGCTTCAGCTGTCAATCAAGTGCCTTATAATAAACTTCTGCTGTGTGCAAGTACTGGATTTTTCTGTAACTGGAAGGGGTGTAACTGTAACTGGATGGGTGACAGTTGGGGAACTCCATCTCTCAGTACTAAATGATAGTGATTACCGAGCATGCTCAATTTAAAAAAAGTCAAGTCAGAGGTATGGAGGAGTCAGTTGAGCAAAACAAGTTCTGTGTTGAAGGCATGCAGCAACCATGGACTATTTGCTACTTACAGTACATGTATTTAATTATAGGTTAAGTTAAGGGAAGGTAATTTTAGTATACATTACATACCCTTTAAATACAGACAGAAATCTGCATGGTAGATTTTTAAACATCACCTCATTGTTTCATTGTATGAAAACCCCCTTCTAAATTAAGAAATCATTGTAGGAAAGAAATGATTACGGGATTATCTACAAATGTTAAGGAACCCCCATTTACTGTATGTGCCAATCAAAATTGTTTGGGGATCAGACACACGCAAACATTTTGGTTGTACCGCTGGTGTGTAGAGATTGTTTGTATGTTTATCACCTGGACTGATTGCTATTTTAGAATGAATACCCTAATGATGGCCTTAGACACAAACATAGCGATCATACAATCTGGACATCGCAATACCATATGACAATCAGATGGTGTGTGGTAAATTGGTCCAGTTTTCTTCCTTATATAAAATGCTGGAAAAATTATATTGGATGCAAAATCTTCGTGAAATATCGGGATCTTTGAATGTATGGCCAACTTACAAATGTGTCCATGCAGTAACGTAAATATAAATCACAGGGCCCCTCAGCAAAAACTATGATGGGGCCCCAATGCTTCATCCACAGTGGTTTTCTAGGGGAGAAGGCCATATCTGTCATAAGAAAAATGAGAAGATGGGGGCCCCTTGGCTCCCCCTTAGGTTGTTTCCCCTGCTCCTCTAGTAGGTATGGTATGGCCCTGCAGCACTGTATACCCAGAAAGTTTGAGATCCTTTAATCTAAAGATTAATCGCATCCTACTAAGAAACAAAAGATCCCAGCTAAAGTACCTAGTAAATATTATGGAGGGGGATCTACTACCTGACTAGCCTGCAATCTTTGTGACCATCTCATCTTGTGAAGGTTCTCATTCATCCAGGTCATGGTACATGTGTAATAGTCATTCATCCAAGTCATGGTACATGTGTAATAGTCATCCATCCAGGTCATGGTATATCTGTAATATTCATCCATCCAGGTCATGGTATATCTGTAATATTCATCCATCCAGGTCATGATATATCTGTAATATTCATTCATCCAGGTCACAATATATCTGTTATAATTCAGGTCATGGAATATGTGTAATATTCATTCATTCACGTTATGGCATATCTTGGGTATTCAGTCAACTGAACTTGAAAGGGCATGCCCACACTCAGAACTAAAATTTGCCCAAGATTTGGCCCCACTGTGTAGTGTTAAACCCTCTTACTGTTCTCCTCAGCTGGTTATAGTTTGTCCTGCAGTGCCTTCCAAAATTATGAAGAGATGTCTGTGTGTCATCCAGTGCCTGCTACCTCCTTGAGCTTGTTAAGGATTCTGCATTTCTGTAGTGTACGGGACCCCCCCAACCCAAAACGCCAAGGTTTTAACTTAAAAAAACACAGAAATAGACTTACCCTCGGCTCTCTCAATAGCCAGCAGCAAAATCAGTTATTTGCTGACTCTCATCCGACCACAGACTTGCCTGCCTTTCTGGTCCCTACTGCTACTTCCGGGAACAGAGGAGCAGTACAGGGAACGAAGGCCGATTTCTGTCCTTTTTTTAAAGTTAAAACCCTGGTGTTTAGGGTTGGGGGACGTTTTCCTACTCTACAGCAAATTTTTATTTTGGGGGTGGAGTTACCCACAGACTGACCATCAAAATTCTATGGCCATGCAAGCCCGGCTCTTCTGGGACCAAAGCCATTAGAATAACAGGACAGTTGGTAGGTATTGTACATAGCTGATGATATGTTGAATATAGTCCCACTCTAGAGAAAGTAATAATGAGGGTCCATGTCATTCCATTTCATTACCAATGAATTTTACAGTATGTTGAATGTAAATCTATTAAGCCTGGTATTTCCGTAGGGCCATATTTACAACACTGTTAAATAACGATACTGCATGCTGGATTGTGTTATTTTTATTTTCAGGTATAAAATAATGGCCCATTATCCTTGTTTTACAATGTAAAATAATAAGTGTTGTTATTATTTTATGATGTGGATGGAAAATAACTTTTATTGGTATTTTTCATCCCAAATTAACAATTTGGTCGTAGATTAAATTTGCCTATTTTAAAGCAAGTTTGGGCAACCTACAGCTTTATGTTTAACCCAATAACTGTTTATACTATTTCAATCTCTTGAACACCATATACTTCAAACTACCATCTTTCTGGTTGAGAGTTACAGTTTGTGTGTGTGTGACATATTTTATTATAGCTACAGTGTGTCTTTAAAAACCAAAACACGCCTGTTACCTGCCTGCTCAGCATTTCATCGTTTTCATACATTCTGTGCTTTAAATCGCCACTAATGTCCGTTATGGCAGATATTCTTTGAAGTCTCATTCCAAGTCTCTGTATGGATGGAAATATGTGGCGATGTCAGATTAGGATCGTGCTAACTGTCATGCACGTGGATATGATTCCAGTTCCAAGAAAAATTATTTGAAATAACACGTCGATGAGATTTGATGCTTCTCTTTTGGGAAATTTTCTTTCCCCCACGCAATACATTTCATTAGTTGAACAGCATGTACTTTGGCCTCAAGCTTGTTATTATACCATTAGGATTTCGCTAATCTGATAATTAGAAAAGGGGCAAGTGTACGATTTCCAAGGGAGGGTCTCCTGAAAGGGATTATCATGGACAGTGGTGAGCTCAGAGTACCACCAACATTTTAGCCACACCCTCTTTTAGAGGCCACTCCCATGTTGAAGCGTACCTTCATTATATTTCCCTTTCCCCTAGGCATTTTGCTGCATGAATTCTGCTCCCATTTATTTTAAAATATAAAGAAATTAGAAGTCAACAAGGAGTTACGTGACCATATGGAAGTATGAGGTATAGGTGTGGACATGTACTGGGTGATGCAGTAACAAAATGAGTGCAAACATTATAGTACAATAAGGCCCCACTACAATGCACACAATCTTGAGCGTTATTGCACTTGTTGTGCATTGCTCCACATTTGCCCATGCATTTTTGTAATTTAATATTATAAAAACGCATGCGTTTGCGTAAAAAAAGGTGCATGCGAAACGCATGCCCAAACGCTAGTGTGGCTTAGCCCTAATACTGCCATATAAATCATTGTTCCTTCTTGTCCTTGTATGCAAAGTGAGAGCGTGTGAGCTCAGTGGTCAGTACCGTGGAGAGTAACTGTAATGAAGGAGTTATTTGATATATTAGTTGAGACTTGGTTTATGCTAAGTTTAGTTTAGGTTATTACTGGTACCAGGTCAATAAGTATGAAGGCGACAAGTTCCCATCTGTCTATGTGATCAGTCTCACACCTCTCCCCAAACACTTTTCATGTCAGCATCTTGGCTCCCATAGTTTTAATCCCCTTTCAGTCTGACAGTCTGGGGCAGCCCCATTTTTAGAGGCCTCTCCTATTTTCCTGTTGTCCAGGGTGTGGTGTTTGGGTAAAGTCTGGTTCTCAGCGACTGCACAAATGCAACTTTTACAGCTCGTGAAAGTCCGTTTTTTCTGTTCTAATAGATAAAGGCAGTAAAAGAATCATAGTATTCATTATCCAAATGATACAAATGAATGCATATTCCCCCTTATAATAAAATGAGATATTAAGCATTATAGATTGAGTAGCAAACCATATTCTACATACTTACCCTTTACTCTTATTGTTTTGGCCCCATAGAGGTAACACAAGGATTTATTTTATTTGGCTGCGTTTGACAATATCAACATATTTAGGGCTTGTTGGTGGCAAGATAACAAGATCTTTTATTTTTTAGTAATACCCAAATAAATCTCTATGGATCTTAATCTGGCTTTACTAACCATTCGCTATGTAATGTAATAAAATGTTTGACAATCAGACAATAAATCACGTATATTTGTAAGATTTTAATGTCCTTTGATTTGCAGTTTCCCTGCCCTTGTAATATTTCTGTACTAACAGGACGGGAGATATATTGCGGCTACGTCAAAAACGCAAGGAAAACTGACGTCTTGTAATAAATCACGTTTAGATAATTCCCAAACTAATGGGGCAGGGACATGTTTCAAAACTTTAACACCCTAATATATTTCATAACAATAATGTTTCGTGTTTATTGGCTACCAGTTTGAGGAAAAGTGGGATTGCAGCATAATATTATTATAACCCACCCCTTCCATGGTTCCCTATGGGGATAAACTGTAAATAATATCCCTATAATCGGCGCGCTACTACGCAGTAGCGCGCCGATAATAACACGGAAGTACCTCAAACCCGTTACCCTTTCATCTACAGCCAGGTGTGTGTGAGGGAATCCAGGAGGAAGCAGGAGAGGTGCGGTCTAAGCTGTCCGGAGCACTGAAAGAAGCAGGTGGGTGGTCTATAATCAGTACCTGTGACTGCCAGGAGGAGAAGGGGTTAGCTGACCCTCTAATGCCTGTGCAGAAACAACACACTGACACGAGGCGGGAGAGGAAAGAAGGTAGGTGTGTGTGTGTTTTTTTAGCCTGGGAACTTATACAGCAGCCTGTGGACTGCACAATAACCATGGGTTTGTTTATAAATGGGGGAGGGGTGGGTTATAATGGATAATGTACCCCCTACTGTAAATTATATGGATATTAGAAGGCACCTCGGAGTTCCGTGTCCTGTATAAAAGACACTCGGCCTCCGGCCTCATGCTTTTATATGGTCACGGAACTCCTCGGTGAATTCTAATATCCTTATAATTTACAGTAGGGGGTACATTATCCACTATATAAACAACTTACTAAAGTATTTTAATGAATTTAGGGTCTGTTTTTGCAACTTTTATAACAATAGCTATGGTTGAAACTTAACAATGAACGGGGTACAGGAATGCTGGGAAATGTTGACAACTGTTGAACAAATCTGACACTAAGCATACATATGGAGGAAAACGGACAAAAAATTTACTTTTAGTCATTTTTCTTATGTGTGGCACATTGGAAAACTTTCTGGATTTGTCATGTTCCTTCTATATAATTTGTTTTCATAACCTTAAATTCCAAAGTACATGATTGTAATTAAAGGGCAACGCTGGTCTCCAAATAGGTTAGGGTCGAATAAAAGACATCCCGTTGAAGCCTGAATCACATCTCTAGGTAAAACTGTTTAAAAGTTATATTGCTGGTAAAGTTTAGCAATATAATTTCCGGAACACTTCCTGCTTTCACCAGCTTGTCGCCATGTGACCAATCTCTGTCTGCATTAATAGACCCCCCTCTCAACTGTCAATTTTTTGAAGTCTGTGCAGGTACTTCCTGTCTTTCCCAGAATTAAGTCTTTAATGAGCGTGCTCAGACCCTGGGGACAAGGAGGTTGCAGAGGGTCAAGTGATGTCGCTCAAGCTACTAGAAGCAGGAAGTTTGAAATTTATCCTCAATATAATTTAGCACAGATTGCAGCCACATATTTGACCCAGGGCTCATTTCGAAAGAGAGACTGTAGTCTTTTATTTAACCATAACATATTCAGAGACCACAGGTCCCTTTAAGTTGGAATGTACCAGGTTCTCCATTAAGCTTAACTTTTGAGACCATACTGAAAACTTTCCATTTTAATGATGATGGCACTAAATGTAGAGAACATATCACATTACACACATAGGACAAACGACAGCATATAACAAGTGATTAACATAGCCTGAACACCTTTAATAGTTAATTAATTCATTTAAAAATGAACATACTGTGAGATAATTATGTGTTTGTAATTGATATTGTAAATGTTTATTTTAGCTACAATCTTGTGCAACTTTACAGAACAGACTAGTCTGTAAAAGGACTCACGACGCATGATGGTGTATGAACGCCTGTTTTGGCCGACTATTGGTAAGTTTATGGGCGATTGGTGAGCCGGAATGGTCAATCGGTCGGACATCGATGATTAGCCACAGGGTCGGATCATCAACGATGTCCGGCCGAGCATCCATACACTTAGTCATACTCGCCCTGAAACTTCTTTTCATACACCATTGTACGCCGAGGGTTGGCTCTGCGATCGCACTTGTGTACTAAGCCTCCAGCTACTTATCATTTATCAATAACAAAGGAATGTATAAAAATATCAGTTATAAATATTATTAATTAGTATTTTCTGAGTAGTTTCAGCTTCTAGACTTCTATGCACCTTGGGCTCAAACTCATTCAGTTTGATTATCATCTCACGCCAAGTTAAAGACGCCCATTCTCTCATTACACCCCTGATCAGGGTGATGTTATTTCATGACACAGTCCAATGCTGTATACATAGCCTGACGGGCCTAGGAGAATTAAATTGCACTGCAGATTAACATGACGTAACCCTTGTTATTCCAGATCAGGCAGACAGAAGGAATTCCCATCGCGCTCCTTGCTATGGACAGATCCAGGTATTGTGCTAAATTTAGACATGTGACATCACAGGCATAAGAAGTTTTCTCCCTGATTAATGGGGTCAGTGTGGACACCTGTCTAGGATGGAAAATGAATGGACATTTTTTATTTTAATGGAGAACTCCACCCTTAAACATATTTTCCCCTTGATATGAAGCAGAGAAACTGCTGATTAAACAAGAACATCCAGTACATACTTGATGTTGAGGTCCCACTGTAATGCAACAGAAATGCACTGCAATCTTTGCAATGTGCTTGTGTGTGCCTTGCACTAGTGATTTAGCCAATAGTCACAACGCGTTTTGCACTAAAAATGGTGATCGCATGCGAAAATGGACATGGAGCCCAAAGCAGCCACAAGAAGCAGCAGGGTAGCAACACCACACACACATGCGGTTGCTGGCCGAAACAGAGTTTCATTGGCTGTTAAAGTACACAGTAAAGGAGCTTTGTCTTACCTTCCATTCTTCAATTACTGTTACAGGAGACGGGAATGAAGACACTCTGATTCATCTGACTGGTCCCGATTGGTTCCCGAATCAATTCAACTATAGCGCGCATGTGTGCAAATGCCCAATGTAGTTAAGTTGAATCCAGAAACAGTCGCGAAATGTGAGGTGAATCAGCGAGGAAGCCCCTGTCCCCCGGGACCCCCTGCTCCTCTCGTAGTTGTGCCCTCTGGAGAAAGGAGACCTACCCACAGGTAAATAGGCTAAAAAATATTATCTTGTAACATTGTGGATCGCACAGTACTTACCTTATTTTATAAAATACTTGTCTGCCTTTTTTCTCCTTGTCTTCCATTGCCCTTTGTGTAATACCTACAGATTAATAGGGAACATGATTCGTGTTCATGAGCACAGTTTATAATTACAATTTTACAACTTTCTTGAAATTGGGACATGTATAAGGAAGTATAAATAAATCCTTCCAAAGTACTGTTATGGTCTCAGTCACTGGGTCAATTCAGTTGCTCAGTAGAGATCTGAGCATGTGTGACCCACCCAACAGCCAATCAGTAGAAATTACTGTTAGGAACAATCCAAGGAAGTGGTGCATCCTGGAAAGAAGGAACATTACAGAACCTGAAATGTCAGCTCAATACTAAGCCCAGCAAAGCACAGCAGTAAAAAAACTAAAAATAACTTATTTTTAAAAGACAATCAGGGCTATTCAATAAAAGTTCTTATCGTTACAAATGGTGCTAATTTTGCCCCAACCAATCAGATGTTAGCTTTCAACTGTTAAATAAGATCTGATTGGTTGGGGCAAAATTAGCACCATTTTAAGAACTTTTATTGAATCTCCCTGAAAGTGTAACACCTGTAATAAAGAATAAACTAATTATTTTTTTTTTTAACATTAACTAATTTTACCAGTGAACTTCCCCTTTAAACAAGACATCTAGTGAACAATGCAATGTTTTATAATGGCAGAGGGAGAAAAAAAAAGTGATATGGGCAGGAAACATGACACAATGTTGTTTTGGGCAATCTTTCTGTTTATTTCTTAAGGAAAAGTATTTCAAACAATGGAGGTCTACAAACTGTGTGTACATTTGCTCTTGTGGGGAATGACTAATAGCTCAGAATGGATGCCTTTTTCTGGGAATCTCCTTCTTCCAAGTGTGAGCCATCTGCCTCCTGCCCCTTTAAAACAACACAGCACTTGTGTGCGCTAATGCAAATGTCGCGGTGGGGCTGGTGGAAGGAAGCGTTTAGTAAACCTGAAAGGTAAGGAGAGAGGCCTTGAACATGAACATGTGAATCAGTTTCCTGGCATAACCAAGTTGGCCTGAGACTTTTATTGAAAACATCTGTGGGTCTGATTATAATAAAATGATGGCGGTAAAGGCAAGTTAGAACTTCATTCAAACACTGTTCTGTTTCTCGTCATCAGGGGCCCATCGTCACGTTTCGCCCTGAGAGGATACTTTTATTTTAATTGGCTCGTTTACCATTAGGTAGCTTATTGCAGCTCTACAGAGACGATTTCTTATACCCACTTCGGCCTCACCCCCCCCACCCCCCAACTTTCTTTTAAATAAAAATCTAGGGGGGAAATTAAAGTTAGACAATTGTTTGATGATAAGAAGACGACTGTGTTAGACAGAGAACAGGATAAAGAAATGACATCTGTTTCAAAGCTGGTAACACCAATCAGCTGCTTTATATTAGTATTTAACTGTATATTGGATATTGACAAAACGTAACAACCTATCAAATAATCCTCTTGTTTTCTGACCTTTCCTTTTGATAATTGTTGAGGGATACTAATAGGAAAATTGGATATTATGGCAGAATTTAGGAAATATGAAAGGAGCTTTCTATAAAACATATTTCAGACGATATACCTGTATATACCTGTTTGGAATTCATAGAACAGGGTTAGGTCCCACTAAGCGAGTTGCATTCTGTTTTGAGTGCGTTGTGCAAATCGCAATGTCATTTAAAATATTATGGATATCGCGAGAATCCGTTCCCACTGTATAATTTGCGTTCCGAATCTATGTGGTCCATTTTTTATCCGCATGCGTGCATAACTTTTGGTCCGTTTGTGTCGCACTTTAATAATTGCCTATGGGAACGCAAAAAGAAAACCTCGGACAAACGCAGACAAACTAATTTTTTTGTGTTTTCTCCGGTATTTCCTGTTGATTTTCCAAGAACTGCACACCGACACAAACAGACCCGAAAAACACGGACACACGCAGACAAATGCATAGAAAAACGCATGTCTGTTAATCTGTAAATGGACCAAAACGCGGACAAAATGCATTGTCCAACATGCACTCAAAACGGAGAGCACAACGCACAGACAGGGTTATTCAATAAAAGTTCTTATCGTTTAAAATGGTGCTAATTTTGCCCCAACCAATCAGACTACTTACACATATTTGTTCACACAGTATCAAGCTTTAGGGTTACGGTTAGTGTACTGCTCTACTACTACAATGTGTTCACACAAGTATCAATGTTAGGGTTACGTTATGTACTGCTCTACTTACTACATATGTGTTCACACAGTATCAATGTTAGGGTACGGTTAGTGTACTGCTCTACTTACTACTATGTGTTCACACAGTATCAATGTTAGGTTACGGTTAGTGTACTGCTCTATTACTACATATGTGTTCACACAGTATCAATGTTAGGGTTACGGTTAGTGTACTGCTCTACTACTACATATGTGTTCACACAGTATCAATGTTAGGGTTACGGTTAGTGTACTGCTTACTGCTCTACTACACATGTGTTCACACAGTATCAATGTTAGGGTTACGGTTAGTGTACTGCTCTACTTACTACACATGTGTTCACACAGTATCATGTTAGGGTTACGGTTAGTGTACTGCTCTACTTACTACATATGTTCACATCAGTTACAATGTTTAGGGTTAACGGTTAGTGTACTGTCTACTTACTACATAATGTGTTACACAGTATCAATGGTTAGGTTACGGTTAGTGTACTGTCTCTACGTACTACAATGTGTTCACCAGTATCATGTTAGGTTACGGTTAGTGTACTGCTCTACTTACTACATATGTGTTCACACAGTATCAATGTTAGGGTTACGGTTAGTGTACTGTTCTACTTACTACATATGTGTTTCACACAGTATCAATGTTAGGGTTACGGTTAGTGTACTGTTCTACTTACTACATATGTGTTCACACAGTATCAATGTTAGGGTTACGGTTAGTGTACTGCTCTACTTACTACACATTGTTCACACAGTATCAATGTTAGGGTTACGGTTAGTGTACTGTCTACTTGACTACATATGTGTTCACACAGTATCATGTTAGGGTTACGGTTAGTGTACTGTCTACTTATACATATGTGTTCACACAGTGCAATGTTAGGGTTACGGTTAGTGACTGTTTCTACTTACTACCTATGTGTTTCACCACAGTATCAATGTTAGGGTTTACGGTTAGTGTACTGCTCTACTTACTACATATTGTTTCACACAGTATCAATGTTAGGTACGGTTAGTTAACTGCTCTACTTACTACATCTGTGGTTCACACAGTATCAATGTTAGGGTTACGGTTAGTGTACTGTTCTACTTATCTACATCTATGTGTTCACACGTATCAATGTTAGGGTTACGGTTACTGTGTACTGTCTCTGACTTACTGCATATGTGTTCACACAGTATCAATGTTAGGGTTACGGTTAGTGTCTGCTCTACTTTACTAATATGTGTTCATACATTATCAATGTTAGGGTTACGGTTAGTGTACTGCTCTACTTACTACATATGTGTTCACAACGTATCAATGTTAGGGTTACGGTTAGTGTACTGTCTCTACTACTCTCATATTGTTCAACAGTATCATGGAGTTACAGTTAGTTACTGCTCTACTTATACATGTGTTACCGTATGAACGTTAGGCGTTTAGACTAGCTCTACTTACTACACATGTGTTCACCCAGTATCAATGTTAGGGTTACGTTAGGTACTGTTCTACTTACTACATATGTGTTCACACAGTATCAATGTTAGGGTTCGGTAGGTGTACTGCTCTACTTACTACATATGTGTTCACACAGTATGAACGTTGGAGTTACAGTTTAGTGTACTTCTCTACTTACTACATATGTGTTCACACAGTATCAATGTTAGGGTTACGGTTAGTGTACTGCTCTACTTACTACATATGTGTTCACACAGTATGAACGTTGGAGTTACAGTTAGATTACTTCTCTACTTACTACATATGTGTTCACACAGTATCAATGTTAGGGTTATGGTTAGTGTACTGCTCTTACTTACATACATATGTGTTCACACAAGTATCAATGTTAGGGTTATGGTTTAGTGTACTGCTCTACTTACTACACATTGTTCCACACAGTATCAATGTTGGGTTAGGTTAGTGTACTGTTCTACTTACTACATATGTTTCAACCGATTAATGTGGAGTTACAGTTAGTGTACTGTCTACTTACTACAATGTTGTTCACACAGTATCATGGGAGTTACGTTATATTCTTCTCTACTTACTACATATATGTTCACACACGTATCAATGTTAGGGTTAGGTTAGTGTACTGTCTACTACTTACTACATATGTGTTCCAACAGTATAAGTGGAGTTACAGTTAGTTTACGTTTCTACTTACTACATATGTGTTCACACAGTATTACATGGGAGTTACAGTTAGATTACTTCTCTACTTACTACATATATGTTCACACAGTATCAATGTTAGGGTTATGGTTAGTGTACTGTTCTACTTCTACTATGTGTTCATCAGTATTAACGTTGGAGTTACAGTTAGTGTTACCGTTCTACTTACTACATATGTGTTCACACAGTATTAACATGGGAGTTACAGTTAGATTACTTCTCTACTTACTACATATGTGTTCACACAGTGTTAACATGGGAGTTACAGTTAGATTACTTCTCTACTTACTACATATGTGTTCACACAGTATCAATGTTAGGGTTATGGTTAGTGTACTGTTCTACTTACTACATATGTGTTCATACAGTATTAACGTTGGAGTTACAGTTAGTTTACTTCTCTACTTACTACATACGTGTTCACACAGTATTAACATTGGAGTTACAGTTAGATTACTTCTCTGCTTACTACATATGTGTTCACACAGTATTAATGTTGGAGTTACGGTTAGTTTACATTTCTACTTACTACATATGTGTTCACACAGTTGAATTTACACCCAGAAACTTTTTGAAACCGTTTTTTATATTCACACTTTTCTTTGGTTTCCTGTGAGAGGAGAGTTTGGAACAGATCATATCTTACCAACACGGGGAATACCCACATTGGGGGACCCGGGGAATACCCACATTGGGGGACCCGGGGAATACCCACATTGGGGAACACAGATATACCACATTGGGGACACCAGAAAATAGCCGCACATTGGGGAACACAGAGAATACCCACATTGGGGAACACAGAGAATACCCCCACATTGGGTAACACAGATAATACCCACATTGGGGAACACAGAGAATACCCACATTGGGGACACAGAGATACCCACATTGGGGAACACAGAGAATACCCACATTGGGGAACACAGAGAAGTACCCACATTGGGGAACACAGAAATACCCACATTGGGGGAACCCAGGAATGCCTACATATTTGGGAACACCGGGGAATACCCACATTGGGGAACACGGGGAATACCCACATTGGGGAACACGGGGAATACCCACATTGGGGGACACACGGAGGAATACCCACATTGGGTGACGAAGAATACCCACATGGGGGACACGAGATACCCACATTGGGGAACACGGAGAATACCCACATTGGGGGACACGGAGAATACCCACATTGGGGGACACGGAGAATACCCACATTGGGGGACATGGAATACCCACATTGGGGAACAGGATCCCACATGGACAAGAGAACCCAATGGGGGCCCGGGGAATACCACATTGGGGGACCCTAGATACCCACATGGGGGACACAGTGATACTTTAACACAGAATATGATATAAAGCAAGTGATTGGTTAGAATCTGTGGTTTCAGTTGGGTGGCCAATCTGCGGTTTTCCATCGGCCGCCATTTCTAAATGCCTGATCTCCGCTCGTCAGCTATGGAAGAACAGCGCCTGAGCTTGGTAGCTGCCACCGTTCACACACCAAGAGATATTTCCGGTTTGACCAACCAATACATGTCACATCGGTCGGTTTCAGTATCTCATGGTGTGTTTCCACCGCCTTAAAAACCTCATTTATCGCCCACACAGGGAAATTTGAATTTAAAGTAGTATAACATTGTTAATATGGGAATCTCATGTTTACCCTTTATTTGTCACAAAAGACCCGTGCAGGTTAGTCCATTTCCGGGTTTTTCTCTCACTTTTTATACCCCCAACTATTTAACAGCCCCTCATAGCAGTGTAACTGGGAATCACTCGGCCCCTAAATAATGATGGGGCCATTACCTTGGCTTCAACAACAGGGGTTTCAGTCATAGAAAGTAATAAGTATAGCCCCAAGCTCGTGGGGCCCCCTGCACGATAGACCACCAAGCTCGGGGCCCTCCTGCTGTTGTCCTCTCTCCCTGGAGTTACACCCCTGCTTATGTAGCAGTGCTGGGGTTCTCTCCCCTTTGGTGTTGATCACAATCCTGGAGATTGGTACCACGAACCCCACTAATGTCCTTTCCAATGGTAATCGATCTTCCCCTAATTATAATGAAGTACTCACAATGGGCTTATCATCACTCTAATTGTATTATACTTTCCAATGGTATAAGCTCTTTCCCCTAATTAGTACTGATTACTCACATGGGCTTATCAGATCTACTCTCAATTAGTATTATCTTTCCAATGGTATGCAATCTTCCCTATTGTAATGATGTACTCCACACAATGGTCTTATCAGATCCTACTCTCACAATATTATACTTTCCAATGGTATAGCACTTCCCCCTAATTAGTAATGATGTACTACAATGGGCTTATCATATCCTACTCTCATTAGTATTATACTTTCCATGGATAGCACTTTCCCTAATTATGAATGATGTACTCACATGGGCTAATCAGATCCTACTCTCAATTAGTATTATACTTTCCAATGGTATAGCACATCTCCCCTAATTGTAATGGATGTACTCACAATGGCTTATCAACCTACTCTCAATTGTATTATCTTTCCATGGTATAGCTCTTCCCCCTAATTAGTAATGATGTACTCACAATGGGCTTATCAGATCCTACCTCATTAGTATTATACTTTCAATGGTATAATCACTTCCCCCTAATAGTAAGATGTACTCACAATGGGCTTATCAGATCCTACTCTCAATTAGTATTTACTTTCCAATGTGTATAGCATCTTTTCCTCCTAATTTAATGATGTACTCTCACATGGGCTTATCAGATCCTACTCTCAATTATTATTATACTTTCCAATGGTAGCGATCTTCCCCCTAATTAGTAATGATGATTACTCACAATGGGCTTATCAATCCCTACCTCAATTAGTATTATACTTTCCAATGTATAGCATCTTCCCTAATTAGTAATGATGTAACTCACAATGGGCTTATCAGATCCTACTCTCAATTAGTATTATACTTTCGCAATGGTAATAGCATCTGTCCCCTAATTAAGTAATGATGTACTCCAATGGGCTTATGATCACATCCTACTCTCATTAGTATTATACTTCCAATGGTATACCATCTTCCCCCTAATTAGTAAGATGTACTCACAATGGGCTTATCAGATCCTACCTCAATTAGTATTATACTTTCCATGGTTATAGCATCTTCCCCCTAATTAGTAATGATGTACTCACAATGGCTTACAGATCCTACTCCCAATTAGTATTATACTTTCCATGGTATACGCATCTTTTCCCTAATTAGTATTATGTACTCACAATGGCTTATCAGATCCTACTCTCAATTAGTATTATACTTTCCATGTAATATCCATCTTCCCTAATTAGTAATGATGTTACTCACAATGGCTTATCAGATCCTACTCCTCATGTAGTATTATACTTTCCAATGGTATAGCATCTTCCCCTAATTGTAATGATGTACTCCAATGGTCTTATCAGATCCTACTCCAATTCAATAGTATTATACTTTCCAATGTATAGCATCTTTCCCCTAATTGTAATGATGTACCACAATGGGCTTATCAATCCCTACTCCATTAGTATTATACTTCCAATGGTTATAGCACATCTTCCCCAATTAGTAATTGATTTACTCACAATGGGCTTATCAATCCTATCTCCATTAGTATTATACTTTCCAATGGTATAGCATCTTCCCTACTTATTATGATGTACTCACAATGGGCTTATCAGAATCCTACTCTCATTAGTATATACTTTCCAATGGTATAGCATCTTTCCCTAATTTAGTAATGATGTACTCACTGGGCTATCAGATCCTACTCTCAATTGTATATACTTTCCAATGGTAAATAGCATCTTTCCCTAATTATAATGATGTCTCACAATGGCTTATCAGATCCTACTCTCAATATTATATACTTTCCAATGGTAAGCATCGTTTCCCTAATTAGAATGTTTACTCACAATGGGCTTATCAGATCCACTCTCAATTAGTATTTACTTTCCAATGGTAGAGCATCTTCCCTAATTAGTAATGATGTACTCACAATGAGGCTATCAGATCCTACTTCTCAATTAGTATGATACTTTCCAATGGTTAAGCATCTTTCCCTAATTAGTAATGATGTACTCACAATGGGCTTATCAATCCTACTCTCCACTCAATTTAGTATTATACTTTCCAATGGTAATCCCATCTTCCCAAGTTAGTAAATAGTGTCTTCGGGGGCATGTTCATGCTCCATCTTATAGTCCACACTCGTCATTTTTTAATACTTTCCATGGTATAGCTATTCCCCCTAATATAAGATTACTCACAATGTTGGCTTAATCAGGCTCCTACTCTCTACTCATTACTCCAATTAGTATTATACTTTCACCAATGGTAATCATGAGCATACATTTGCAGCAGATGATAGCAACCTTGCTTCTGCCATGGTCAGTCCTACTCCAGAGATAATTCCTTCAAGATGCACCTAGATAGTAAGAAGTCAATGCGAGTATGCCAAAAACAATGAACTTCCCATGCAGGAATCGCACATACCTAACATAATACAAGTCTAATCGTTACTGAAGTGCGGACTCTGTAGTAATCCTAACTCTCATTTTATTATACTTCCAATGGTATACGCATCTCCCCCTAGAATTAGTAATGATGTTACTCACACAATGGGCTTATCAGATCCACTCTCTAAATTTATTATCTTTCCAATGGTCATAGGATACATAGGATCGCTATTCCCTAATTAGTAATGATGATATCTGTCTCACAATGCTTATCAGATCCTACTCTCATTAGTATTATACTTTCCAATGGTATAGGCAATCTTCCCCCTAATTAGTAATGATGTACTCACAAGGCTTATCAGATCCTACTCTCAATTAGTATTATACTTTCCAATGGTATAGCATCTTCCCCCTAATTAGTAATGAGTCCTCACAATGGGCTTATCCACTCTCAATCTACTCTCATTTATTATAACTTTCCAATGTATAGCATCTTCCCCCTAATTAGTAATGATGTACTCCACAGGGCTTATCAGACCTACTCTCAATTAGTATTATACTTTCCAATGTAATAGCATCTTCCCTAATTAGTAATGATGTACTCAATGGGCTTGATCACTACTCTCAATTAGTATATACTTTCCAATGGTATCCAATCTTCCCCCCTAATTAGTAATGATGTACTCCATGGGCTTATCAGATCCTACCTCAATTAGTATTATCTTCCAATGGTATAGCATCTTTTCCCTAATTCCAGTATGATGTACTACCAATTGGGCTATCAGATCCAACTCTCTATCCGGTCTCCATCTATTAGTTTCCCTCTTGATTCTACGTATTGACTTTCCAATGGTATAGCATCTTTCCCTAATTAGTATGATGTACTCACAATGGGCTTATCATCCTTACTCTCAATTAGTATTATACTTTCCAATGGTATAGCATCTTTCCTAATTAGGTTAATGTATGTACTCACCAAATGGCTTATCATATCCTACTCTCCATTAGATATTAACTTTCAATGGTATAGCATCTTTCCCTAATTAGTAATGATGTACCACAATGGGCTTATCAATCCTACTCCTCAATTAGTATATATAACTTCCAATGGTAATAGCATCTTCCCCTAAGTAGAGAGTAATGATGTACTCACAATGGGCTTATATGATCCTACTCTCATTAGTATTATACTTCCCAATGGTATAGCATCTTTCCCTAATTAGTGATTTACTCACAATGGGCTTATATCAGTCCTACCTCAATTAGTATTATACTTCCAAATGGTATAGCCACTTTCCCTAATTAGTGTCACGGTATATCTGTAAATTCTTCATCCAGCCATCATGGTATATCTGTATATTCATCATCCAGGTCACGTATATCTGTAATATTCATCCATCCAGGTCACGGTATATCTGAATATTCATTCATCCAGGTCATGGTATATCTGTAATATTATTCATCCAGGTCAGGTAATCTGTATATTCATTCATCCAGGTCATGGTATATCTGTAATATTCATCCATCCAGGTCATGGTATATCTGTAATATTCAGCCATCCAGGTCATGGTATATCTGTAATATTCATCCATCCAGGTCATGGTATATCTGTAATATTCATCCATCCAGGTCACGGTAATCTGTAATATTCATTCATCCAGGTCATGGTATATCTGTAATATTCATTCATCCAGGTCCGGTATATCTGTAATATTCTTCATCCAGGTCCGGTATATCTGAATATTCATTCATCCAGGTCATGGTATATCGTAATATTCATCCATCAGGTCATGGTATCTGTAAATATTCATCCATCCAGGTCATGGCATCTGAATATCATCCATCCAGGTCCATGGTCATATCTGTAATATCATCATCCAGTCAGGTCGTGTTTTGTAATCTGTAATATCATCATCCAGGTCATGGTATATCTGTAATATTCATTCATCCAGGTCATGGTATATCTGTAATATTCATTCATCCAGGTCATGGTATATCTGAATATTCATTCATCCAGGTCATGGTATATCTGTAATATTTATTCATCCAGGTCATGGTATATCTGTATATTCATTCATCCAGGTCATGGTATATCTGTAATATTCATCATCCAGGTCTGGTATATCTGTATATTCATCAATAGGTCAGGGTATATCTGTAATATTCATCCAGCAGTCATGGTATATCTGTAAATCCTCCATCCAGGTCATGGTATATCTGTAATATTCATTCATCCAGGTCATGGTATATCTGTAATATTCATTCATGCAGGTCCTCATATATCTGTAAAATTCATCCATCCAGGTCATGGTATATCTGTAAAATCCATCCATCCAGGTCATGGTATATCTGTAAAATCATCCATCCAGTCATGGTATATCTTAATATTCATTCATCCAGGTCATGGTATATCTGTAAAATTACCCATCCAGGTCATGGTATATCTGTAATTCATCCATCCAGGTCATGGTATATCTGTAATATTCATCCATCCAGGTCATGGGTATCTGTAATATTCATTCATCCAGGTCTGTGTATCTGTAAAATTCCATCCAGGTCATTGTATATCTGTAATATTCATCCATCCAGGTCAAGGTATATCTGTAATATTCATCCATCCAGGTCATGGTATCTGTAATATGAATCCTCATCCAGGTCATGGTAATCTGTAAATTATCCACCAGTTCATGTATATCTGTATATTCATTCATCCAGGTCAGGTATATCTGTAATATTAACATCCAGGTCTGTAATCTGTAATATTCATTTCATCCAGGTCCATGGTATATCTGAATAGTCATCATCTAGACTCAGAGATATCTGTAAGATCATTCATCCCGATCATGGTATATCTGTAATATTCATTCATCCAGGTCAGGTATATCTGTAATAGTCTCCATCTAGATCATTAGTATATCGTAATATTCATTCATCCAGATCATGGATATCGTAATAGTAATCCATCAGATCATGGGAGATCTGTATATTCATCATCCAAGTCATGGTATATCTGTAATATCATTCATACCAGTTCATGGTATATCTGTAATATTCATTCATCTAGTTTAGTATATCTGTATATTCATCATCAGGTAAGGTATATCTGTGATATTCATCCATCCAGTCATGGTATATCTGTCTATCATTAATCAGGTCAGGATATCGTAATATATTCATCCAAGTCATGGTATATCTGTAATATTCATTAATCCAGTTCATGGTATATCTGTAATATTCATTCATCTAGTTCATAGTATATCTGTGATTTAATCCAGGTACGGTTATCTGGTATTCATCCATCCAGGTCATGGTTATATCTGTAATATTCATATCACGGGCACTGTATATCTGAATATTCATTCATCCAGTCATGGTATATATGAAAATATTCATTAGTTCATAGATATCGTGATATTCATTAATCCAGGTCACGGTATATCTGTGATATTCATCCATCCAGGTCATGTATATCTGTAATATTTATTCATCCAGTCATGGTATATCTGTATATTCTTCATCAGGTCAGGATATCGTATATCATCATCCAGGTCATGGTATATCTGTAATATTTCATTCATCCAGGTCATGGTATATCTGTAATATTCATTCCATCCAGGTCATGGTATATCTGTAATATTCATTCATCCAGGTCATGGTATATCTGAAAATTTATTCATCCAGGTCATGGTATATCTGTAATTCTATTCATCCAGGTCATGGTATATCTGTAATATTCTCAATCCGTCATGGTTTAATAAAATATAAATTCATCAGGGTCATGGTATAATCTGTGATTATTCATCCGGGTCATGTTTATCTGTAATGTTAATTATCCAGGAGCAGGCACACTGGATGGATGAATATTACAGATATACCATGACCTGGATGGATGAATATTACAGATATACCATGACCTGGATGAATGAATATTACAGATATACCATGACCTGGATGGATGAATATTACAGATATACCATGACCTGGATGGATGAATTTTACAGATATACTGTTACCTGGATGAGTGAATATCAACGATGTACCATGACTTGGATGTATGGCCAATCAGCACAATCTAGGTATACCAAATAAAGCCAATTCATCGCCTGCAGTCACAGACACATAATTTGCTTGGCAGCAAGCTCAGTGCATTCTATGAAAAGGCAGAGGCTAAGATGAAAGACAGAAGTCAGTGACCTAAGTAAGGTGA
The DNA here is from genome assembly GCA_019447015.1 of Hymenochirus boettgeri. Taxonomy (NCBI): domain Eukaryota; kingdom Metazoa; phylum Chordata; class Amphibia; order Anura; family Pipidae; genus Hymenochirus; species Hymenochirus boettgeri. The sequence continues at coordinate 39,759 of JAACNH010000176.1, read as the reverse complement.
GTACTTCCCTACACTTCTTTTTATTTTCAAAATTGACTCTTTAGTTCCCCTTTAAAATGTGCTAAGAGCTTTCTATTCCAAATATACTAAAGAAATAAATGGAGCTTCTAACAACCAATGTGCTATGGTAACCTATAGCCGGCAATCAGATGTTTACTTTTAATATAACTGCCCCAGTAAAGAAAAATAACCGCTGGTTGCTGTGGATTACGGTTTCCAGCTAATCCAGATCAGTTTGTATGTTCTCCCTTGATCCAGCTTCTTCCCATGATCATACCGGCCATTGTGTGTATGTGTGTGTGTGTGTGTGTGTGTACCTTGATTGTAAGCTCTTCAGTGCTGGGCCTATGTTAAGGATAAACAATACCGTCCATAATTACACGCAGTCTGTGTGTACTGACATTGTTGGTACTGTTGACATAATACAACAACACGCAGTATCTATGTTTGGTTTTAAGACACGCTTACTTGCAGTTGATCTTGGTTTGCACATAATAAACACCAATGTCTTGATTATACGCCAGTCTTCTAACATATGTTACCGTATTTTATTACCCTGGAGGGATTACACTTGGACAGTCTCTGGATTTTCTAATGAACGAGCGAACTGTTTCCTGTAAATGAGCAGTTAAAGGGTATAAATGAGAAATATTCACTCTGTATACACTATAGAGAATCCTAGTTCTTATAGCAGGGACTGTAATAATATGAAGGGTATAAATGAGGAATATTCACTCTGAATACACTATAGAGAATCCTATTCCTTATAGCAGGGACTGTAATAATATGAAGGGTATAAATGAGAAATATTCACTCTGTATACACTATAGAGAATCCTAGTTCTTATAGCAGGGACTGTAATAAATAGGAAGGGATAATGGATATTCACTCTGTATACACTATAGAGAATCCTAGTCCTTTGCGGGACTGTAAATATGAAGGGTATAAATGAGGAATATTCACTCTGATACACTATAGAGAATCCTAGTCCTTATAGCGGGACTGTAATAATGAAGGTATAAATGAGGGAATATTCACTCTGTATTACTATAGGAATCCTAGCCTTATAGCGGGACTGTAATATATGAAGGTATAAATGAGGAATATTCACGTATACATCTAGCGAATCTAGTCCTTATAGCGGGGACTGTAATAATATGAAGGGTATAAATGAGGAATATTCACTCTGTATACACTATAGAGAACCCTAGTCCTTATAGCAGGGACTGTAATAATATAAAGGGTATAAATGAGGGATATTCACTGTATACACTATAGAGAATCCTAGTCCTTATAGCGGGGACTGTAATAATATGAAGGGTATAAATGAGGGATATTCACTCTGTATTCACTATAGAGAATCCTAGTCCTTATAGCAGGGACTGTAATAAATGAAGGGTATAAATGAGGGATATTCACTCTGTATACACTATAGAGAATCCTAGTTCTTATAGCAGGGACTGTAATAATATGAAGGGTATAAATGAGGGATATTCACTCTGTATTCACTATAGAGAATCCTAGTCCTTATAGCAGGGACTGTAATAATATGAAGGGTATAAATGAAGAATATTCACTCTGTATTCACTATAGAGAATCCTATTCCTTATAGCAGGGACTGTAATAATATGAAGGGTATAAATGGGGAATATTTACTCTGTATTTACTTTAGAGAATCCTAGTCCTTATAGCAGGGATCTGTAATAACATGAAGGGTATAAATGAGGGATATTCACTCTGTATACACTATAGAGAATCATTGTCCTTATAGCAGGGACTGTAATAATATGAAGGGTATAAATGAGAGATATTCACTCTGTATTCACTATAGAGAATCCTAGTCCTTATAGCGGGACTGTAATAATACGAAGGGTATAAATGAGGAATATTCACTCTGTATTCACTATAGAGAATCCTAGTCCTTATAGCGGGGACTGTAATAATATGAATGGTATAAATGAGGAATATTCACTCTGTATACACTATAGAGAATCCTAGTCCTTATAGCAGGGACTGTAATAATACGAAGGGTATAAATGGGGAATATTCACTCTGTATTTACTGTTGAGAATCCTATTCCTTATAGCAGGGACTGTAATAATATGAAGGGTATAAATGAGGAATATTCACTCTGTATACACTGTAGAGAATCCTATTCCTTATAGCAGGGACTGTAATAATATGAAGGGTATAAATGGTGAATATTCACTCTGTATTTACTATAGAGAATCCTAGTCCTTATAGCAGGGACTGTAATAATATGAAGGGTATAAATGAGGAATATTCACTTTGTATTCACTGTAGAGAATCCTAGTCCTTATAGCAGGGACTGTAATAATATGAAGGGTATAAATGAGGGATATTCACTCTGTATACACTATAGAGAATCCTAATACTTATAGCAGGGACTGTAATAATATGAAGGGTATAAATGGGGAATATTCAATCTGTATTTACTATAGAGAATCCTAGTCCTTATAGCAGGGACTGTAATAACATGAAGGGTATAAATGAGGGATATTCACTCTGTATTCACTATAGAGAATCCTATTCCTTATAGCGGGGACTGTAATAATATGAAGGGTATAAATGGGGAATATTCACTCTGTATTTACTATAGAGAATCCTAGTCCTTATAGCAGGTACTGTAATAATATGAAGGGTATAAATGAGGGATATTCACTCTGTATACACTATAGAGAATTCTAGTCCTAATAGCAGGGACTGTAATAATATGAAGGGTATAAATAAGGAATATTTACTCTGTATTCACTATAGAGAATCCAATCCTTATAGCAGGGACTGTAATAATATAAAGGGTATAAATGAGGAACATTCACTCTGTATACACTATAGAGAATCCTAGTCCTTATAGCAGGGACTGTAATGATATGAAGGGTATAAATGGGGAATATTCACTCTTTATTTACTATAGAGAATCCTAGTCCTTATAGCAGGGACTGTAATAATATGAAGGGTAATAATGAGGAATATTCACTCTGTATTTACTATAGAGAATCCTAATCCTTATAGCAGGGACTGTAATAATATGAAGGGTATAAATGAGGAATATTCATTCTGTATTCATTATAGAGAATCCTAGTCCTTATAGCAGAGACTGTAATAATATGAAGGGTATAAATTGGGAATATTCACACTTTATTTACTATAGAGAACCCTAGTCCTTATAGGAGGGACTGTAATAATATGAAGGGAATAAATGAGGAATAATCACTCTGTATACACTATAGAGAATCCTAGTCCTTATAGGAGACAATGAATTGGACTATGTCCCATAGAAAGTCCCATAAATAGCCCCATAGTAAGTCCCATACACAGCCCCATAGAAAGTCCCATACACAGCCACATAGAAAGTCCCATACACAGCCCTACAGAAAGTCCCATACACAGCCCAATAGAAAGACAGTCCCATAGAAAGTCCCATACACAGCCCCACAGAAAGTCCCATACACAGCCCCATAGAAAGTCCCATACACAGACCCATAGAAAGTCCCATAGAAAGTCCAATACACAACCCCATAGAAAGTCCCATAGAAAGTCCAATACACAGCCCCATAGAAAGTCCCATACACAGCCCCATAGAAAGTCCCATACACAGCCCTACAGAAAGTCCCATACACAGCCCCATAGAAAGACAGTCCCATATAAAGTCCCATACACAGCCCCATAGAAAGTCCAATACACAGTTCCATAGAAAGTCCAATATACAGCCCCATAGAAAGTCCCATACAAAGTCCCATACACAGCCCCATAGAAAGTCCCATACACAGTCCCATAGAAAGTCCCATACACAGCCCCATAGAAAGACAGTCCCATAGAAAGTCCCATACACAGCCCCATAGAAAGTCCCATAGAAAGCCCAATACACAGATTTGCCCCATAGACCTTTATGTGCAGCCTGTTTGTTGAATTCTGTTACTTTTGTTTTTCCCTTTCCCTTGCAGTCTGGACTGATCTGAGTGAGCAGGACAACAAACCACCAAAATCAAGAGGATTGTGTGTGTTCCAGGGTACAGCTTTTGTTCAGCAGCTATGTGATTTTGTTCAGCGGCTTCTTTAAGCATCCAGATCAGTCCATATCTGAGTATAAGCCGAGGGGAGACTTTCAGGATGATTTTAAAGGTAAAATGTCTCGGTTTAAACACGAGTATATCTAATGGGCAGCAGAATGGCAGATGGGATTCAATGTTGATAAATGTAAGGTGATGCATTTAATATTTAATAATCCCTGTGCCACCTACACCATAAATAACTCTGTGTTAAGTGCATCTGTAATGGAAAAAGATTTGGGGGTTTTGGTAGATAACAGACTTAGCTGTAGCAAACAATGCCAGGTAGCAACGGCTAGAGCTAGCAAGATATTGTCTTGTATAAAGAGGGGAATAGATTCAAGAGTGAAAAATATTGTTCTCCCTTTTTACAAGGCACTGGTAAGGCCTCATTTGGAATATGCGGTGCAGTTTTGGAATCCCATATACAAAAGGGACATCTTGGAAATTGAAGCAGTTCAGAGAAGGGCAACTAAATTAATAAAGGGAATGGAGGGGCTTGACTATGCAGGCAGATTAGACATGTTAGGGCAGTTTAAATTGGAAGCGACGTTTGCATGGGGATATGATCACGTTCTATGAATATATTATTATTAATTATGGGCCGTTCAATGAACTCTCTGGTATATTGTTCACTAAATCCTCGTACACATGCCAGATCATTTTCGTACGATGTGTGTTGCTTGGTAAAGGTGTTACGTGACGTAAGTGACGTTCGGAATATCACGTAATCTCGAAATGTTGCACATGTGTATTTAGTTCAATCTTCCATTACACTCTACCGATAATCTGCCGACTATGTACATTGAGAATTACTGGTATTAATACATATACTGTAGTTCTGGTTGGTATGGGGATACTATATAATATCGAGAATTACTGGTATTAATACATATACTGTAGTTCTGATCAGTACGAGGACACTATATAATAATGAGAATTACTGGTATTAATACATATACTGTAGTTCTGGTTGGTATGGGGATACTATATAATATCGAGAATTACTGGTATTAATACATATACTTTAGTTCTGATCAGTACGAGGACACTATATAATATTGAGAATTACTGGTATTAATACATATACTGTAGTTCTGGTTGGTACAGGGATACTATATAATAATGAGAATTACTGGTATTAATACATATACTGTAGTTCTGGTTGGTACGGGGACACTATATAATATCGAGAATTACTGGTATTATTACATATACTGTAGTTCTGGTCAGTATGGGGACACTATATAATAATGAGAATTACTGGTTTTAATATATATACTGTAGTTCTGGTTGGTACGGGGACACTATATAATATTGACTCACTTCATATCCTCCCCTTCCTAACTCCAAACATTCCCCTTTAAATAGTGACACTATCCAGAAATACATTACACAGAGCTGTGCTAAGACAGGTTCACTTCATTATCTCCCCTTCCTACCCTCCAACATTCCCCTTTAAATAGTGACACTATTGAGAAATACAGTACACAGAGCTGTGCTAAGATCAGGCTCACTTCATTATCCTCCCCTCCTACCTTCAACATTCCCCTTTAAATAGTGACACTATTGAGAAATACATTGCACGAGGCTGTGCTAAGATCAGGTTCTCTTCATTATCCTCCCCTTCCTACCCTCCAACATTCCCCTTTAAATAGTGACACTATTAAGAAATACATTGCACAGAGCTGTGCTAAGATCAGGCTCGTTCATTATCCTCCCCTTCCTACCTCCAACATTCCCCTTTAAATAGTGACACTATGAGAAATACATGAACAGAGCTGTGCTAAGATCAGGTTCGCTTCATTATCCTCCCCTTTCTACCCTCAACAATTCCCCTTTAAATAGTGACACTATGAGAAATACATTGCACAGAGCTGTGCTAAGATCAGGTTCACTTCATTATCCTCCCTCTACCCTCCAACATTCCCCTTTAAATAGTGACACTATTGAGAAATAATTGAACAGAGCTGTGCTAAGATCAGGTTCACTTCATTATCCTCCCCTTCCTACCCTCCAACATTCCCCTTTAAATAGTGTCACTATTGAGAAATACATTGCACAGAGCTGTGCTAAGATCAGGCTTACTTCATTATCCTCCCCTTCCTACCCTCCAACATTCCCCTTTAAATAGTGACACTATTGAGAAATACATGGCACAGAGCTGTGCTAGATCAGGTTCACTTCATTATCCTCCCCTTCCTACCCTCAACATTCCCCTTTAAATAGTGACACTATTGAGAAATACATTGCACAGAGCTGTGCGAAGATCAGGTCCCTTCATTATCCCCCCTCCTGCAGCTCTGTCCTATGTTGTTCTATCACTGTACTGTTAAAGGGGAAATGTTGGATAGAATGTCCAAGCAAAAAGGAAATTGTTCTGGACACGCAGGTGGTAGGATTTAAAGAGGCAGTAAAACGATAAAGATATAACAACTGACATTCTAAGAAAAGATCGCAATAATACAATCATAAAACTTTCTACTGTTAAAAAAAAAAACACTACAACTCCCAGCATGCTCTGCCAGCATAGTGATCGGCCTATTAGCTCAAGCATTTTTCAGGATTTGACAAGGTTATGAAATTGCCAATACCCTAAGGACTGGTAGGTATAACCCTAATTTATTACACCCACTCAAACAGGGCTGAATGCCAGAACAGCGAGAGAGTCACACCCCCTTAACTATTCTAATGCCAGACAAAATCTTCCCTGTAGGGTTACTAATCAAGTAATGTCCTGGTTTTAACTCTCTCTCTTACCAAAGACCTGTATACAGTACGTACAGCACATTTACAGCCAGCACTGCTAGGTTAACCCAAGGTTACGTTGCTCCCTACTGTTTAGTCTACCCCAGTCACCCGATGAGATAAACCTGCAATTCTTCCACTTAGGAAACTGAAGCTGTAATAACCCAGGGATACTCGGTAACACTATACATCAGGTTATGCTGAAAGAAAGTGCCTGACCCCACTTCCTCCTATTTAGAAAACCCCCAAGAGAGGTCAAGTTCACTACAAGACACAAACGGGGAAATAGACCCCAGCTTTGAAGCTCCCTCCCTATTACACACACTCAACCTCAGAACAAGCTGCAGGGAAAGCAACTTCCCCTTTAAAAAAAAAAAGTAATTAAAGTGACAGTTTGCGGTCTCTCCGCATTGGATTGGTAGCCATTTATTAATGTTGTACATAATCAGATTCCCACGTTATACAGTGTTTGACTATATTAGAATTAATATTATAATTACCTTTCCCAACGAGGGGTATGTTTAATTTCAGTGCAAATACTCTGACCGTGCCTATAAACCTTATCTAGGTATGTACTGAAAACTAAAGGATTAAAATGAAATTGTGTATTATGGGGGACTACAGATCCAGAATTCCCAGTCAGGTGAAGACAATAAAGATAACTAAAATAACATTATTACCGCTACCGTGAATCTTCCTGGAAAACGTTCCAGGACACACCTACCTGTCTGCTTGTCCACAATCCAGAGAGTCCCTATAAACCCTCTCTAAATATTGCCATTACATGGAAGGGAATGTGTGCAATGTAGACCCAGGGGAATCCCAGGTTATCCACCTATTATGAAACCCTAGTGTTCTCACTTATGAAGGGGACGCCCTGTGTTAAACAGATGGCCTCGTACAGAACTAATAAGGGACATTCTTCCTTTATTACCTTGTAATCTAAAATCAATTATGTGGAGCAGAACAGACCGTGATCCGGCTATTAGAATGTACACACAGTAGTAATAATCCCTCTCCCTGCCTTGTCCCTGGATAGCAAACTATGGACCTACACCACATATGCTGATGTTACGTAGGGAATCCTGTACCTTTATCTACATTAGGCAGTACCAGCGTGTTCACACGGTTATGGTTCATTTCACTAGGCGCTTATATCCTTGAGGGTTCAATGAAAAAAAAATTCACACGCAAATCAGGTTAATAGGATTGATTTGTATGATTCATCTCCAAATTCCACTTCAGAAAACATTAACACCTTTGATGGGGAGGGATGGGGGTAGAGATGGATGGATGGATAGATACAGATACACAGACAAACAGACAGACAGACAGACAGATAGACAGACAGACAGACAGACAGACAGACAGACAGACAGATAGATAGATAGATAGAAAGACAGACAGAGAAAGAATAGATAGAGATAGATAGATAGATAGATAGATAGAAGATAGATAGATAGATAGATAGATAGAGATAAGAAGATAGATAGATGATAAATAGATAGATAGATAGATAGATAGAGATAGATAGTAGTAGATCTAGATAGATAGTGATGATAGATAGATAGATAGATAGATCATAGATAGATGATGTAATATAGTGTATGTGTGTAGATGATGATGATGTGTAGATAGTGATAGTGTGTGAGCTGTAGTGGTGATAGATAGATGTAGATAGTAGATGATTCGATAGTCGTAGATAGATCGATATAGATGATAGATCGATAGATGTAACTGATACCTCAGACATTACTTCATACTTTTTATTGGCATTCGTGAGCCCTTCTGCAGATACACATCATGTGTTGAATTGATAGACAACGACTAGCAGATAGATTAGCTACCCGTAAAGCAAGTTCATTGAATAGCTTTAAAGTGGGCTAAATACGTTTCTAAACTAAAAAATATTGAGAATATGTGGGGGGAAATCCCCTTTAACTGTTATATTTTTATTTTTTTTTTTTTTGCCTGGATCAATTGTTAGGTTACTGTTATGAGTAGGGTATAAATGTTGGACTAGGCCGTATATCTTTATACAACCTCCAATACTATGTACTATGTAAGGCTAAATAAGGATGTAGGAAATAGGTAAGGCTATATAGGACTATATAAACTGTATAAGAATATATAGGGCTTATAAAGACATGTAAGATAGGCTATATAGGGCTATATAAAGATAAAGGTACATGCTATATGACTATATAAGGTATAAGTATAGGCTACATAGGCTATATATGTCTATGTTATAGTATATTATAGTGCTACGTAGAGCTATAGAAGGCATTTAAGGCTATATGTACAGGGTTGTATAGGGTTATTAAGGCTATATAAAGCAAAATAAGTCCTTAAAGGCTATAGGTACACTCTATATAAGGCTGTAGGTACAGTCTATATAAGACTATATATACAGTTTCAAAGGACTATATAGGCTATAGGTACATTCTATATAAGGCTATAGGAACAGTCTATAAAGGACTATGGGTACAGTCTATATAGGTCTTTATAAGGCAATATTTACAGTCTATATAAGGCTTTAGGTGCAGTTAGTATATAAGACTATAGATACATTCTGTATAAGGCTAGAAGTAGTCTATGAAAGGCCATAGGTGCAGTATAATGGCTATAGGTACTATCTATATATGACTTATAGGCTATAGATACAGTCTATATAGGACTGTATAAGGCTATAGGTAAGGTATATATAGGGCTATAGGTATGGTCTATATAAGGCTAAAGGTAGGGTCTATATAAGGCTATAGTACGGTCTGTATAAGGCTATATGTACAGTCTATATAAGGCTAAGGTACAGTCATATATGGACTAAAAATATATAGGTACAGTCTATATAAATCTATAGCTACAGTCTATATAAGGCTATAGGTACAGTCTGTATATATGAATAGGCAGGATGACAGGTGTGTACAGTCTATATATGAATAGACAGTGTAGGAATAGTATATATAAGGCTATAGGTACAGTCTATAAAAATCTACAGATACAGTCTATAGTAGTTGTATAGGTGCATTCTATATAAACCTATATGTACAGTCTATATAGGACTAAATAATATATAGGTACAGTCTATATAAATCTATAGCTACAGTCTATATAAGGCTATAGGTACAGTCTGTATATATGAATAGGAGGATGACGGGGGTACAGTCTATATATATATGAATAGACAGGTAGGAATAGTATATATAAGGTTTAGGTACAGTCTATAAAAATCTATAGATACAGTCTATATAGTTCTATAGGTGCATTCTATATAAACCTATATGTACAATATACAAGGCTATGGGTACAGTCTAATATGGCTATGGGTACAGTCTATATAAATCTATAGGTACAATCTATATAAATCTATAGGTACAGTCTATATATGGCTATAATAGATACAGTCATAAAATCTATAGGTACAGTCTATATAAGGATATAGGTACAGTCTATATAAATCTATGTAAGGCTATTGGTACAGTATATAAATCTATTGGTAGTCTATATATGGCTATAGGTAAGTCTATATATGGCTATAGGTAAGTCTATATATCGCTATAGGTAAAGTCTATACAATTATATAGTAACAGTCTATATAATTATATAGGTACAGTCCATATAAGGTTATAGGTACAGTCTATATAAGGCTATTGGTACAGTATATAAATCTTAGTAAGTCTATATATGGCTATAGGTAAGTATATATATGGCTATAGGTACAGTCTAATAATTATATAGGTACAGTCTATATAAATCTATAGATACAGTCTATATATGGCTATAGGTACAGACTATATAAATCTAAAGGTAAGTCTATATATGGCTATAGGTAAGTCTATATATGGCTATAGGTACAGTCCATATAAGACTATAGGTACAGTCTATATACATCTATAGTACAGTCTATATACCATCTATAGGTAAAGACTATATAACATCTATACTGTAGGTACATTTAGAACATCTATAGTACCAGTATATATACATCTATAGGTACAGTCTATATAAGGCTATAGGTACAGTCTAATAAGCTATAGGTACAGTCTATATCATTATGTAAGTCTATATATATGACCATGCAGGTAGGTGTCCCATCCTCATCCTTACCTGCAGTATCCAGTGGAAAGTCTCTCCTACGAGGGGGAATCCCAGGACCCTTTGGGGATGGGCAGTTTGCAAGTCTTGTCCCTGGTTGCTGCCCAGCGGAGCTGCCATAGCTGTTGCGACACGGCCAGTAGAAGGGCCACTGAGACCAGGCAGGCAGCCAGGGTGCGCAAGGCGGAGACGGAGACCAGGTCGAAGGTCTGGAAGATCATGGTGAGACCTGAGGACTCAGCCGGCATGTGGACACCAGGGCAGCGGAGGGAGATGGAGGGAAACTTCGTCCTAAGTTGAGAGAGAAGTCCCATGTCAGTGTTTATATCCAAACGGGCAGGGGGGAGAGGCTGCACCGACTGGGACAGCCGGGATCCCCTGGTTTATATAGAGGAGGGGAGGGTGCAGTGCGGGCAGGCGGCCAGGTGGTGGCGCTAGGGGGCGGGGTGACAGAGAGAGTGAGACGCTGGAGTGGGGAGGCTTGGAAGGGAACCTGGAAACCCAGACTGGGGACTTAAGTGTACCTACTGACACTTCCTGTCACTGTCTCACTGGATACCTACCTCGTGCAGCACAGCCACCTACCTACACACACACCACACTATCTGTAATTATAAACCAACACTGGCAGCACTGACACATTCCACCCACAAAGAGATACATGTTCAATGGGTCACAATATACCACACACAATCAGACTGCAACAATGTAACTGCAGCACAGACTGTACCACTACCTGTGTCACACACCCACTCCATCCACTGTGCAGTGTACTACAGCACAGACTGTATCCATTACCTGTATCACACACCCACTCCATCCACTGTCACAGTGTACTACAGCACAGACTGTATCCATTACCTGTATCACACATCCAGTCCATCCACTGTCACAGTGTAACTACAGCACAGACTGTATCCATTACCTGTATCACACACCCAGTCCATCCACTGTCACAGTGTAACTACAGCACAGGCTGTATCCATTACCTGTATCACACACCCACTCCATCCACTGTCACAGTGTAACTACAGCACACAGACTGTATTCATTACCTGTATCACACACCCAGTACATCCACTGTCACAGTGTAACTACAGCACAGACTGTATCCATTACCTGTATCACACACCCAGTCCATCCACTGTCACAGTGTAACTACAGCACAGACTGTATCCATTACCTGTATCACACACCCACTCCATCCACTGTCACAGTGTAACTACAGCACAGACTGTATCCATTACCTGTATCACACACCCAGTCCATCCACTGTCACAGTGTAACTACAGCACAGACTGTATCCATTACCTGTATCACACGCCCAGTCACCACTGTCACAGTGTAAATACAGCCCAGACTGTACCCATTACCTGTATCACACGCCCAGTCCATCCACTGTCACAGTGTAACTACAGCACAGACTGTATCCATTACCTGTATCACACGCCCAGTCCATCCACTGTCACAGTGTAATGGTCACAATATACCACACACAATCAGACCTGCAACAATGTAACTGCAGCACAGACTGTACCACTACCGTGTCACACACCCACTCCATCCAGTGTGACAGTGTAACTACAAGCACAGACTGTATCCATTACCTGTATACAACACCCACTCCATCCACTGTCACAGTGTAACTACAGCACAGACTGTATCCATTACCTGTATCACACATCCAGTCCATCCACTGTCACAGTGTAACTGCAGCACAGACTGTACCACTACCTGTGTCACACACCCACTCCATCCACTGTGACAGTGTAACTACAGCACAGACTGTATCCATTACCTGTATCACACACCCACTCCATCCCACTGTCACAGTGTAACTACAGCACAGACTGTACCATTACCTGTATCACACACCCAGTCCATCCACTGTCACAGTGTAACTACAGCACAGACTGTATCCATTACCTGTATCACACACCCAGTCCATCCACTGTCACAGTGTAACTACAGCACAGGCTGTATCCATTACCTGTATCACACACCCACTCCATCCACTGTCACAGTGTAACTACAGCACAGACTGTATCCATTACCTGTATCACACGCCCAGTCCATCCACTGTCACAGTGTAACTACAGCACAGACTGTATCCATTACCTGTATCACACGCCCAGTCCATCCACTGTCACAGTGTAACTAAGCACAGACTGTACCATTACCGTATCACACCCCAGTCCATCACTGCACAGTTAATACAGCCCAACTGTACCCATTACCTGTATCACACCGAGTCCATCCACTGTCACAGTGTAAACTACAGCACAGACTGTATCCATTACCTGTATCCACACGCCCAGTCCATCCACTTCACAGTGTAACTACAGCACAGACTGTATCCATTACCTGTATCACAAGCCCAGTCCATCCACTGTCACAGTGTAACTACAGCACAGACTGTATCCATTACCTGTATCACACGCCCACTCCATCCACTGTCACAGTGTAACTACAGCACAGACTGTATCCATTACCTGTATCACACGCCCAGTCCATCCACTGTCACAGCGTAACTACAGCACAGACTGTATCCATTACCTGTATCACCCAGTCCATCCCACTGTCACAGTGAACTACAGAACAGACTGTATCCAACCTGTATCACACCGCCCAGTCCATCCAATGTCACAGTGGTAACTACAGCACAGACTGATACCATTACCTGTATCACACGCCCAGTCCATCCACTGTCACAGTGTAACTACAGACAGAACTGTACCATTACCGTATCACACGCCACAGTCCTGCTCGTCACAGTGTAACTACAGCACAGACTGTATCCATTACCTGTTACAACGCCCACTCCATCCATGTCACAGTGTAAAAGAAGATCGTATCAAAGATGTATCGAGTAATAAGGGAAAAGTAATGTAGTGGGGTGCACTAAAGCACAGATATCCATTACCTGTATCACACGCCCAGTCCATCACTGTCAACAGTGGTGTGTAAAAACAAAAAAAAAAAAACACACAAAAAACGCAAAACAAACAAATACAGCACAGACTGTATCCATTACCTGTACCACACGCCCAGTCCATCCACTGTACACGTGTAACTACGCACAGACGTATCCATTACCTGATCACACCCATCCATCCACACTGTCACAGTGTAAACTACAGCACAGACTGTATCCATACCTGTATCACACGCCACAGTCCATCCAATGTCACAGTGTAACTAAAGCACAAGACTGTATCCATTCCTGTATCAAAGCCCAGTCCATCACTGTCACAGTGTAACTACAGCACAGATGATACCATTACCTGTATCCACAGCCCATCCACCCTTTCACAGTGTAACTACAGCACAGACTGTATCCATTACCGCATCACCACGCCCACTGTCATCCACTGTGACAGTGTAACTACAGCACAGACTGTATCCATTACTGTATCACACGCCACTCCATCCACTGTCACGTGTAACTACGCACAGAAGTATATTACCTGCATCACACGCCCACTCCATCCACTGTGACAGTGTAATACAGCACAGACTGTATCCATTACCTGTATACACGCCACTCCATCCACTGTGACAGTGTAACTACAGCAAAGACTGTATCCATTACCTGTATCACACGCCCAGTCATCCAAGTCACAGTGTAACTATACAGCACCGACGTATCCATTACCTGTATCACACGCCCAGTCCATCCACTGTCACAGTGTAACTACCGCACGACTGTATCCATACCTGTATCCAGCCAGTCCATCCACTGTCACAGTGTACTACAGCACAGACGTACATTACCTGTACACCAACCCAGTCCATCCACTGTCACAGTGTAACTACAGCACAGACTGTATCCATTACCTGATCACACACCCAGTCCATTCACTGTCCACAGTGTAACTACAGCACAGACTGTATCCATTACCTGTATCACCACACCACTCCATACACTGTCACAGTGTAACTACAGCACAGACTTATCCATTACCTGTATCACACACCAGTCCATCCACTGTCACAGTGTAACTACAGCACAGACTGTATCCATTACCTGTATCACACACCCACTCCATCCACTGTACAGTGTAAATACAGCACAGATGTATCCATTACCGTATACACACCACTCCATCCACTGTCACAGTGAACTACAGCACAGATGTATCCATTACCTGTATCACAACCACTCCATCCACTGTCACGGTAACTACAGCACAGACTGTACCATTACCTGTATCACACACCCATCCATCCACGTCACAGTGTAACTACAGCACAGACTGTATCCATTACCTGTATCACACACCCACTCCATCCACGTCACAGTGTACTATCAGCACAGACTGTATCCATTACCTGTATCACACACACAGTCCATCCACTGTACAGTGTAACTACAGCACAGACTGTATCCATACTGTATCACACACCCACTCATCCACTGTCACGTGTAACTACAGCACAGACTGTATCATTACCTGTATCACACACCCACTCCATCCACTGTCACAGTGTAACTACAGCACAGACTTTGTCCATTACCGTTACACACACCCAGTACTCTCCCTGTACAGTGTAACTACAGCACATAGACTGTATCCATTACCTGTATCACACACCCTCCATCAATGTCACACGTGTAACTACAGCACAGGACTGTATCAATACCTGATCACAAACCCAGTCCATCCACTGTCACAGTGTAACTAAACACATACATGTATCCATTACCTGTATCACACACCCAGTCCATCCATGTCAGCAGTGTAACTAGAGCACACAGACTGTATTCATTACCTGTATCACACACCACTCCATCCACTGTCCAGTGTAACTCGCACATAGACTGTATCCATTACCTGTATCACACACCCAGTCCATCCACTGTCACAGTGTAACTACAGTACAGGCTGTATCCATTACCTGTATCACACACCCAGTCCATCCACTGTCACAGTGTAACTACAGACACCGCTGTATCCATTACTGTATCACACACCCAGTCCATCCACTGTACAGTGTATTACACACAGACTGTATCCATTACCTGTACACACACAGTCCATCACTGTCACAGTGTAACTACAGTACAGGCTGTATCCATTACCTGTACACACACCCAGTCCATCCACTGTCACTGTTGTAAACGACAGCACAGCTGATCCATTACCTGTATCACACACCCAGTCCATCCACTGTACAGTGTAACTACATCAGGCTGTATCCATTACCTGTATCACCACCCCAGTCCATCCACTGTCACAGTTGTAACTACACACAGCGTATTCATCACTGTATCAAAAACCCACTCCATCCACTGGCACAGTGTAGCACAGCACATAGACTGTATCCATTACCTGTATCACACACCCAGTCCATCCACTGTCACAGTGTAACTACAGTACAGGATGATCTATTACCTGTATCACACACCAGTCATCCACTGTCACAGTATAACTACAGCACAGGCTGTATCCATTACCTGTATCACACACCCAGTCCATCCACTTCACCGTGTAATTACAACACACGACTGTATCCATTACCTGTATCACACACCCGTCCATCCACTGTCACAGTGTAACTACAGTACAGGCTGTATCCATACCTGTCTCACACACCCAGTCCATCCACTGTCACAGTGTAACTACAGCACAGGCTGTATCATTACCTGTATCACACCCCAGTCACATCCACTGTCACAGTGTAACTACAGCCCGGCTGTATCCATACCTGTATCACACAAACAGTCCACCATGTCACAGTGTAACTACAGCCCGGAGTATCCATTACCGTATCACACACCCAGTCCATCCACTGTCACAGTGTAACTACAGACCCAGACTGATCCATTAACTGTATCACACACCCAGTCATCCATTGTCACAGTTGAACTACAGCCCAGACTGTATCCATTACCTGTATCACCACACCCAGCTCCATCCACTGTCAACAGTGAACTACAGAAAGACTGTATCCATTACCTGTATCCACACCCAGTCCATCCACTGTCACAGTGTAACTACAGCACAGGCTGTATCCATTACCTGTATCACACACCCAGTCCACCCACGTCACAGTGTAAACTACAGCACAGACTGTATCATTACCTGTATCACACACCCAGTCCATCCACGTCACAGTTGAACTACAGCACAGGCTGTATCCATTACTGTATCACACATCCAGTCCATCCACTGTCACAGTGTAACTACAGCACAGGCTGTATCCATTACCTTTATCACACACCCAGTCCATCACTGTCACAGTGTAACTACAACACAGACTGTATCCATTACCTGTATTCACACTCCCAGTATCCCCTGTCACAGTGTAACTCCAGCACAGGCTGTATCCATTAACTGTCTACACACACAGTCCACATCCACTGTCACAGTGTAACTACAGCCAGGCTGTATCCATTACCTGTATCACACACCCCAGTCCCATCCACTGTCACAGTGTTACATACAGCCAGGCTGTATCCATTACCTTTCTCACACACCAGTCCATCCACTGTCACAGTGTAACTACAGCCCAGGCTGTATCCATTACCTGTATCACACACCCAGTCCATCCACTGTCACAGTGTAACTACAACACAGACTGTATCCATTACCTTTATCACACACCCAGTCCATCCACTTTCACAGTGTAACTACAGCCCAGGCTGTATCCATTACCTGTATCACACACCCAGTCCATCCACGGTCACAGTGTAACTACAGCACAGGCTGCACCCATTACCTGTATCACACACCCAGTCCATCCACTGTCACAGTGTAACTACAGCACAGGCTGCATCCATTACCTGTATCACACACCCAGTCCATCCACTGTCACAGTGTAACTCCAGCCCAGACTGTATCGATTACCTATTTCACACACCCAGTCCATCCACTGTCACAGTGTAACTACAGCCCAGACTGTATCCATTACCTGTATCACACACCCAGTCTATCCACTGTCACAGTGTAACTACCACAGGCTGTATCCTTACCTGTATCACACACACCAGGCCATCCACTGTCACAGTGTAACTACAAGCAAAGACTGTATCAACCTTATCAACACCCAGTCCATCCACTGTCACAGTTTAAACTACAGCCCAGACTGTATCCATTACCTATCACACCACCCAGTCCATCCACTGTCACAGTGTATATACAGCACAGCTGTATCCATTACCTGTATCACAAACCAGTCCATGCACTGTCACAGTGCTACAGCCCAGACTGTATCCATTACCTGTAACACACACCAGTCCATCCACTGTCACAGGTTGACTACAGCCCAGACTGTATCCATTACCTGTGTCACACACCAGTCCATCCACTGTCACAGTGTACTACAGCCCAGACTGTATCCATTACCTGTATCGCACACCCAGTCCATCCACTGTCACAGTGAAACTGCAGCCCAGACTGTATCCATTACCTGTATCATACACCCAGTCCATCCACTGTCACAGTGTAACTACAGCACACAGACTGTATCCATAACCTTTATCACACACCCAGTCCATCCACTGTCACAGTGTAACTAAAGCACAGACTGTATCCATTACCTGTATCATTCACCCAGTCCATCCACTGTCACAGTGTAACTACATCACAGACTGTATCCATTACCTGTATCACACACCCAGTCCATCCTACTGTCACAGTAGTGTAACTAAGCACACAGACTGACCATACCTGTATCACGCACCCAATCCATCCACGTCACAGTGGTAACTACAGCACAGACTGTATCCATTACCTGTATCACACCACCAGTCCATCCACTGTCACAGTGTAACTACAGCACGACTGTATCCATACCTGTATCATTCACCCAGTCCGCTCCATGTCAAAGGGTATATACAGCACAGGATGTATCCATTACCTGTATCACACACCCAGTCCATGCACTGTCACAGTGTAATACAGCCCAGGACTGTATCCATTACCTTATACCACACACCCAGTCCATCCACTGTCACAGTGTAACTACAGCCCAGACTGTATCCATTACCTGTGTCACACACCCAGTCCATCCACTGTCACAGTGTAACTACAGCCCAGACTGTATCCATTACCTGTATCGCACACCCAGTCCATCCACTGTCACAGTGTAACTGCAGCCCAGACTGTATCCATTACCTGTATCACACACCCAGTCCATCCACTGTCAAAGTGTAACTACAGCACATAGACTGTATCCATTACCTTTAGCACACACCCAGTCCATCCACTGTCACAGTGTAACTACAGCACAGACTGTATCCATTACCTGTATCACACACCCAGTCCATCCACGGTCACAGTGTAACTACAGCACATAGACTGTATCCATTACTTTTATCACACACCCAGTCCATCCACTGTCACAGTGTAACTACAACACAGACTATATCCATTACCTGTATCACACACCCAGTCCATCCACTGTCACAGTGTAACTACAGCACAGACTGTATCTATTAGCTCTGACACACCCCCAGTCCATCCACTATCACAGTGTAACTACAGCACATAGACTGTATCAGTACCTGTGTCACACACCCAGTCCATCCACTGTCACAGTGTAAATACAGCAAAGACTGTACCACTACCTGTGTCACACGCCCAGTCCATCCACTGTCATAGTGTAACTACAGCACATAGACTGTACCACTACCTGTGTCACACACCCAGTCCATCCATTGTCACGGTGTTACTATAGCCCAGACTGTACCACTACCTGTGTCACACACCCAGTCCATCCACTGTCACAGTGTAACTACAGCACAGACTGTATCCATTACCTGTATCACACACCCGGTCCATCCACTGTCACAGTGTAACTACAGCACAGACATGTACCACTACCTGTGTCACACACCCAGTCCATCCACTGTCACAGTGTAACTACAGCACAGACTGTATCCATTACCGGTATCACACACCAAGTCCATCCACTGTCACAGTGTAACTACAACAGAGACTATCCATTACCTGTATCAAACACCCAGTCCATGCACTGTCACAGTGTAACTACAACACAGACTATCCATTACCTGTATCACACACCCAGTCCATCCAAGTCAAAGTGTAACTACAACAGACTGTATCACTTACTGGTGCACCCACCCAGCCATCCACTGTCACAGTGTAACTACAGCACAGACTGTACCATTACCTGTATCACAACCCAGTTCATCCACTGTCACAGTGTAACTACAGCACAGACTTGTTCCATACTGTGTCACACACCCAGCCCGTCCACCTTCACAGTGTAACTACAAACAGACTATATCCATTACACTATTCACACACCCAGTCATACTGTCAAAAAGTAACACATAACAGACTGTATCCATTACCTGTGTCACACACCCGCCACCACTTTCACAGTGAAATTAATAACAGACGTATCCATACCTGTATCACACCCACCCAGTTCATCCACTGTCACCGGTGTAACACAGCAAGACTGTATCCATTACCTGTGTCACACACCCAGTCCAACCACTGTCACAGTGTAACTATAGCACAGACTGTATCCATTACCTGTCTCACACACCCAGTCCATCCACTTTCACAGTGTAACTACAGCATCGACTGTATCCATTACCTGTGTCACACACCCAGTCCATCCACTTTAACAGTGTAACTATAGCACCGACTGAATCCATTACCTGTGTCACACACCCAGTCCATCCACTGTCACAGTGTAATTACATCACAGACTGTATCCATTACCTGTTTCACACACCCAGTCCTTCCACTGTCACAGTGTAACTACAGCACATACTGTATTCATTACCTGTGTCACACACCCAGTCCATCCACTGTCACAATGTAACTACAACACAGACTGTATGCAATACCTGTATCACACACCCAGTCCATACACTGTCACAGTGTAACTAAAACACAGACTGTATCCATTACCTGTTTAACACACCCAGTCCACCACTGTCACAGTGTAACTAAAACACAGACTGTCACTACTGTTTCACAATCCAGTCCATCTCATCACAGTGGAACTACGCACTGAGACGTATCCATTACCTGTATCAACACAGCCAGTTCCATCCAGTGTCACAGGTAACACAAACAGCACACAGACTGTATCCTTACCTGTCATCACATCCCAGTCCATCCCTGTCACAGCAACTACAGCACAGACTGTGTCCATTACTGTATCATACACCCAATCACACACTGTCGTGACACTATTGAGAAATACAGTACACAGAGCTGTGCTAAGATCAGGTTCACTTCATTATCCTCCCCTCCTACCCTCCAACATTCCCCTTTAATAGTGACACATTAAGAAATACATTGCACAGAGCTGTGCTAAGATCAGGCTCCTCATTATCCTCCCCTCTACCCTCCTCCAACTTCCCCTTTAATAGTGTGACACTATTGAGAATACATTGAACAGAGCTGTGCTAAGACAGGTTCCTTCATTATCCTCCCCTTCTACCCTCCAACATTCCCCTTTAAATAGTGACACTATTGAGAAATACAGTACACAGAGCTGTGCTAAGATCAGGCTCACTTCATTATCCTCCCCTTCCTACCCTCCAACATTCCCCTTTAAATAGTGACACTATCCAGAAATACATTACACAGAGCTGTGCTAAGATCAGGTTCACTTCATTATCCTCCCCTTCCTACCCTCCAACATTCCCCTTTAAATAGTGACACTATTGAGAAATACAGTACACAGAGCTGTGCTAAGATCAGGCTCACTTCATTATCCTCCCCTTCCTACCCTTCAACATTCCCCTTTAAATAGTGACACTATTGAGAAATACATTGCACAGAGCTGTGTCTTAAGATCAGTTCGCTTCATTATCCTCCCCTTTCTACCTCCCTCCAACATTCCCCTTTAATAGTGACACTATTGAGAAATACATTGCACAGACTGTGCTAAGATCGTTCACTTCATTATCCTCCCCTTCCTACCCTCCAACATTCCCCTTTAAATAGTGACACTATTGAGAAATACATTGAACAGAGCTGTGCTAAGATCAGGTTCACTTCATTATCCTCCCCTTCCTACCCTCCAACATTCCCCTTTAAATAGTGTCACTATTGAGAAATACATTGCACAGAGCTGTGCTAAGATCAGGCTCACTTCATTATCCTCCCCTTCCTACCCTCCAACATTCCCCTTTAAATAGGACACATTGAGAAATACATGGCACAGAGCTGTGCTAAGATCAGTTCACTTCATTATCCTCCCCTTCCTACCCTCCAACATTCCCCTTTAAATAGTGACACTATTGAGAAATACATTGCACAGAGCTGTGCGAAGATCAGCTCACTTCATTATCCCCCCCCTCTGCAGCTCTGTCCTATGTTGTTACTATCACTGTTACTGTTAAAGGGGAAATGTTGGATAGAATGTCCAAGCAAAAAAGGAAATTGTTCTGGACACGCAGGGTAGGATTTAAAGAGGCAGTAAAACGATAAAGATATAACAACTGACATTCTAAGAAAAAGATCCGCAATAATACAATCATAAAACTTTCTACTGTTAAAAAAAAAAAACACTACAACTCCCAGCATGCTCTGCCAGCATAGTGATCGGCCTACTTAGCTCAAGCATTTTTCAGGATTTGACAAGGTTATGAAATTGCCAATACCCTAAGGACATGGTAGGTATAACCCTAATTTATTTACACCCACTCAAACAGGGCTGAATGCCAGAACAGCGAGAGAGTCACACCCCCTTAACTATTCTAATGCCAGACAAAATCTTCCCTGTAGGGTTACTAATCAAGTAATGTCCTGGTTTTAACTCTCTCTCTTACCAAAGACCTGTATACAGTACGTACAGCACATTTACAGCCAGCACTGCTAGGGTTAACCCAAGGTTTACGTTGCTCCCTACTGTTTAGTCTACCCCAGTCACCAGATGAGATAAACCTGCAATTCTTCCACTTAGGAAACTGAAGCTGTAATAACCCAGGGATACTCGGTAACACTATACATCAGGTTATGCCTGAAAGAAAGTGCCTGACCCCACTTCCTCCTATTTAGAAAACCCCCAAGAGAGGTCAAGTTCACTACAAGACACAAACGGGGAAATAGACCCCAGCTTTGAAGCTCCCTCCCTATTACACACACTCAACCTCAGAACAAGCTGCAGGGAAAGCAACTTCCCCTTTAAAAAAAAAAAAGTAATTAAAGTGACAGTTTGCGGTCTCTCCGCATTGGATTGGTAGCCATTTATTAATGTTGTACATATAATCAGATTCCCACGTTATACAGTGTTTGACTATTATTAGAATTAATATTATAATTACCTTTCCCAACGAGGGGTATGTTTAATTTCAGTGCAAATACTCTGACCGTGCCTATAAACCTATATCTAGGTATGTACTGAAAACTAAAGGATTTAAAATAGAAATTGTGTATTAATTGGGGGACTACAGATCCCAGAATTCCCAGTCAGGTGAAGACAATAAAGATAACTAAAATAACCATTATTACAGCTACCGTGAATCTTCCTGGAAAACGTTCCAGGACACACCTACCTGTCTGCTTGTCCCACATCCAGAGAGTCCCTATAAACCCTCTCTAAATATTGCCATTACATGGAAGGGAATGTGTGCAATGTAGACCCAGGGGAATCCCAGGTTAATCCACCTATTATGCAAACCCTAGTGTTCTCCTATATGAAGGGGACGCCCTGTGTAATACAGATGGCCTCGTACAGAACTAATAAGGGACATTCTTCCTTTATTACCTTGTAATCTAAAATCAATTATGTGGAGCAGAACAGACCGTGATCCGGCTATTAGAATGTACACACAGTAGTAATAATCCCTCTCCCTGCCTTGTCCCTGGATAGCAAACTATGGACCTACACCACATATGCTGATGTTACGTAGGGAATCCTGTACCTTTATCTACCCATTAGGCAGTACCAGCTGTTCACACGGTTATGGTTCATTGTCACTAGGCGCTTATTATCCTTGAGAGGTTCAATGAAAAAAAATTCACACGCAAATCAGGTTAATAGGATTGATTTGTATGATTCATCTCCAAATTCCACTTCAGAAAACCTATTAACACCTTTGATGGGGGAGGGATGGGGGTAGAGATGGATGGATGGATAGATACAGATACACAGACAAACAGACAGACAGACAGACAGATAGACAGACAGACAGACAGACAGACAGACAGACAGACAGATAGATAGATAGATAGAAAGACAGACAGAGAAAGATAGATAGATAGATAGATAGATAGATAGATAGATAGATAGATAGATAGATAGATAGATAGATAGATAGAAGATAGATAGATAGATAGATAGATAGATGATAAATAGATAGATAGATAGATAGATAGATGATAGATAGATAGATAGAATCTAGATAGATAGATAGATAGATAGATAGATAGATAGATAGATAGATAGATAGATAGATGATAAATAGATGATAGATAGAAGATAGATAGATAGATAGATAGATAGATAGATAGATAGATAGATAGAAACAATGTAGACTCCATCCCTACATATGGGACGACCATATGTACATACATCCCTACGATTACTGGGACAATGTACACTACATCCCTACGTACTGGGGACAATGTACACTACATCACCTCCCATACGTACTGGGACAATGTAAACTACATCCCTACACTGGGACAATGTACACTACATCCCTACGTACTGGGCAATGTAACACTACATCCCTAATACTGGGACAATGTACACTACATCCCTAAATACTGGGAAGGAAAATGTACACTACATCCCACGTATGGGACAATGTTACACTAATCCCTACAACTGACAATGTACACATCCCTACATACTGGGACAATGTACACTACATCCCTAGTACTGGACAATGTACACTACATCCCTACATACTGGGACAATGTACACTACATCCCTACATACTGGGACAATGTACACTACACCCCTACATACTGGGACAATGTACACTACATCCCTACGTACTGGGACAATGTACACTACATCCCTACATACTGGGACAATGTACCACTTACATCCCTACATACTGGGACAATGTCACTACATCCCTACATACTGGGGCACTCATACATCTATCATACTACTGGGACAATGTACACTACATCCCTACATACTGGGACAATTTACACTACATCCCTACATACTGGGACAATGTACACTACATCCCTACATACTGGGACAATGTACACTACATCCCTAAATACTGGGAAATGTACATACATCCCTAGAACTGGGACAGTACACACATCCCTACATACGGGGACAATGTACACTACATCCCTAATACTGGGAACAATGTACTACATCCTAACGTCACTGGACATGTACACTACATCCCTACGTACTGGGAACAATGTACACTACATCCCTACATACTGGACAAGATACACTACATCCCTACGTACTGGACAATGTACACTACATCCTACTACTGGCAATGTACACTACATCCCTATACTGGGACAATGTACACTACATCCTACGTACTGGCACAAGTAACACTTACATACCTAACTTACTGGGCCAATGTACACTACTCCCTACGTACTGGGACAATGTACACTACATCCTACGTACTGGGCAAGTGTACACTACATCCCACGTAATGGGACAATGCTAACACTACATCCCTACATACTGGGACAATGTACACTACATCCCGTAATCTGGACAATGTACACTACATCCTACGTACTGGGACAATGTACAATATCCCACTACATACGGGACAATGTACACACATCCCAACATACTGGGACCATGTACACCACATCCCTACTACTGGACAAATGTACACTACATCCCTACATACTGGGGACAATTTACAATACACTACATACGGGACAATGTAACACTACATTCCATACAATGGCATGGAACTACATCCCTACTACTGGGGCCATTGACAATATATCACCTACATACTGGGACAATGACACTACATCCCACATACTGGGACAATGTACACACATCCCTACATAATGGGGACCAATGTAAACTAAAACTCACCCTACATACTGGGCAAACATACACTACATCCTAAATACTGGGAAATGTACACTACATCCCTATATGGGAAAATGTACACTAATCCCCTACCATACTGGGACCAATGTACACTACATCCTATACTGGGAACAATGTACACTACATCCCTACTACTGGGACAATGCTACACTACATCCTACATAAAAACTGGGACAATGTACACACACCCTACCTTTACTGGACAATGTACACCCTACATCCCTACGTACTGGGAAAATGTACACTACATCCCTACATACTGGACAATGTACACTACATCCCTATACTGGGACCAATGTACCCACATCCCTACACTGGACAATGTAACTACATCCCTACGTAATGGACAATGTACACTACATCCCTACGTACTGGGACAATGTACACTACATCCTACGTACTGGGACAATGTACACTACATCCCACGTACTGGGACAATGTACACTACATCCCTACGTACTGGGACAATGTACACTACATCCCTACATACTGGGACAATGTACACTACATCCCTACATACTGGGACAATGTACACTACATCCTAATTACTGGGACAATGTACACTACATCCCTACGTACTGGGACAATGTACACTACATCCCTACATACTGGGACAATGTACACTACATCCCTACATACTTGGCCAATGTACACTACATCCCTAAATACTGGGACAATGTACACTACATCCACATTACTGGGACAAGTACAACTCCCTACTACTGGGCCATGTACACTACATCCCACATACTGGGACAATGTACACTACATCCCTTACATACTGGGCAAAATGTACACTACATCCCTACATACTGGGACAATGTACACTACATCCCTACATACTGGGACAATGTACACTACATCCCTACATACTGGGAACAATGTACACTACATCCCTAATATGGGAAAATGTACAACATCCCTACGTACTGGACAATGTACACTACATCCTACGTACTGGGACAATGTACACTACATCCTCGTACTGGGACAATGTTACACTAATCCCTACATACTGGGACAATGTACACTACATCCCTAATACTGGGAAAAGTACACTACATCCCTACGTCTGGGACAATGTACACTACATCCCTCCCATACTGGGACAATGTACACTACATCCCTACCATACTGGCAATGTACACTACATCCCACTACTGGGACAATGTACACTACATCCCTACTACTGGGAAATGTACACATCCCTACATACGGGACAATGTTCACTACATCCCTACATATGGACAATGTACACTACATCCTACTACTTGGCAATGTACACTACATCCCTAAATACTGGGACAATGTACACTACATCCACTATGGGACAATGTACACTACATCCCTACATACTGGGACAATGTACACTACATCCTACGTACTGGGACAATGTACACAATTCCCTACGTACTGGGACAATGTACAATACATCCCTACTACTGGGACAATGTACAACTACATCCCTACTACTGGGAAATTTACAATACACTCCCTACGTAGGGACAATGTACACTCATCCCTACTACTGGGACAATGTACACTATCCCTACTACTGGGAAATTGACAACTACATCCCGTACGTACGGGACAATGTACACTACATCCCTAAGTACTGGGACAATGTACACTACATCCCTAGTACTGGGACAATGTACACTAATACCTACGTACTGGACAATGTACACTACATCCCTCATACTGGGACAATGTTTAACTACATCCCTACATACTGGGGCCAATGTACACTACATCCCTACATACTGGGACAATGTACACTACATCCCTACATACTGGGACAATGTACACTACATCCCTACATACCGGGCCAATGTACAATACATCCCTACATACTGGGACAATGTACACTACATCCCTACATACTGGGACAATGTACACTACATCCCTACATACTGGGACAATGTACACTACATCCCTACATACTGGGAAATGTACACTCCACTACGTACTGGGCAATGTACACTACATCCCTAGTACTGGGACAATGTACAATACATCCCTAGTACTGGAAATGTACACTACATCCTACTACTGGGACAATGTACACTACATCCTCGTACTGGGCAATGTACACTCATCCACTACTGGAAATGTACACTACATCCCTAACTGGGACATGTACACTAATCCCTACTACTGGGACAATGTACACTACATCCCTACGTACTGGGACAATGTACACTACATCCCTAATACTGGGAAAATGTACACTACACCCCTACGTACTGGGGCAATGTACACTCCAATCCCTAGGTACTGGGACAATGTACACTACATCCCTATATACTGGGAAAATGTACACTACATCCCTACGTACTGGGACATGTACATACATCCCTACATACTGGGACAATGTACACTACATCCCTACATACTGGGACAATTACACTACTCCCTACATACTGGGACAATGACAACTACATCCCTACATACTGGGAAAATGTACACAACATCCCTACGTACAGGGGCAATGTACACTCCATCCCTACGTACTGGGACAATGTACACTACATCCCTACATACTGGGCAATGTTACTACATCCCTACGTACTGGGACATGTACACACATCCTAAGTGCTGGACAATGTACACAATCTACGTATGGACAAGGTACACTACATCCTAAGTACTGGACAATGTACACTCATCCCTACTACTGGGACAATGTACAACTACATCCACTACGTACGGGACAATGTACACTCCATCCCTACTACTGGGCATGTACATACATCCTACTACGGGACAAGTACACTACATCCCTACATACTGGGCCAATGTACACTACATCCCTACATACTGGGACAATTTACACTACATCCCCTATATGGGAAAGTACTAATACACCTACTACTGGGACAATGTACACTACATCCCACTACTGGGACAATGTACACTATATCCCTGTACAGTACTGGGCAATGTACACCATCCCTACTACTGGACAATGTACACTACATCCCTACGTACTGGGACAATGTACACTACATCCCCTACATACTGGGACAATGGTACACTACATCCCTACTACTGGGACAAGTACACTACATCCCTACTACTGGGACAATGTACAATACATCCTACGTACTGGACAATGTACACTACATCCCTACGTACTGGGACAACGTACATACATCCATTACTGGACAATGTACACTCCATCCCTACGTACTGGGACAATGTACACTACATCCCTACATACTGGGAAAATGTACACTACATCCCTACGTACTGGGACATGTACACTACATCCCTAGTACTGGACAATGTAACACTACATCCCCTACATACTGGGACAATGTACACTACATCCCTACTACTGGGACAATGTACCACTACATCCCTACGTTACTGGGACATGTTACACTACATCCCTACATACTGGGACATGTTACACTACATCCCTACATACTGGGAACACTGTACACTACATCCCTACATACGGGCACACTAATGGAACAATGTACACT
Source organism: Hymenochirus boettgeri (assembly GCA_019447015.1). NCBI lineage: Eukaryota > Metazoa > Chordata > Amphibia > Anura > Pipidae > Hymenochirus > Hymenochirus boettgeri. Next base: position 10,349 of record JAACNH010000176.1, on the reverse strand, counting down.
ACTCCCCTACGTACTGGGACAATGTACACTACATCCCTACTACTGGGACAATGTACACTACATCCCTAATACTGGGAAAATGTACAACTACATCCCTACATGACTGGGACAATGTACACTACATCCCTAACGTACTGGGACAATGTACACTACATCCCATATACTGGGACAAGGTACACTACATCCCTACATACTGGGGACAATGTACACTACATCCCTAGTACTGGGACAATGTACACTATCCCTACGTAATGGGACAAATGTACAATAATCCTACTACTGGGCAATACACATCATCCTACATACTGGGACCATGTTACACTACATCCCTACGTACTGGGACAAGTACACTACATCCCTACATACTGGGACAAGTGTACACTACTCACCTACATAGCTGGGACAATTTACACTACATCCCTACATACTGGGACAATGTACATACATCCCTACTAGGACATGTACACTAATACCTACGTACTGGGGACAATGTACACTACATCCCTACGTACTGGGAAAATGTACACTACATCCCTACATACTGGGACAATGTACACTACATCCCTACGTACTGGGACAATGTACACTACATCCCTACGTACTGGGACAATGTACACTACATCCCTACATACTGGGACAATGGTACACTACATCCCTACATACTGGGACAATGTACTACATTCTACATACTGGGACAATGTACACTACATCCCTACATACTGGGAAAATGTACACTACATCCTACGTACTGGGACAATGTACACTACATCCCTACATACTGGGACATGTCATAATCCCTAATACGGACAATACACTACATCCCTACTAATGGGACAAATGTAAACTACATCCTACATACGGGAAAATGTACAGTACATCCCTACGTACTGGGACAATGTACATACATCCCTACGTATGGGACAATGTACAACTACAATCCTACGTACTGGGACAATGTACACTACCATCCCTACATACTGGGACAATGTACACTACATCCCTACATACTGGGCCAATGTACACTACATCCCTACATACTGGGACAATGTACACTACATCCAATATACATAACTGGGACAATGTACACTACTCCCTACATACTGGGCAATGTACACTACATCCCTACATACTGGGCCAATGTACACTACATCCCTACATACTGGGCCAATGTACACTACATCCCTACATACTGGGACAATGTACACTAATCCTACTACTGGGACATGACATACTCCTACTAATGGGCAAGTACAACATCCCTAGATGGGCCAATGTACACTACATCCCTACATACTGGGACAATGTACACTACATCCTACATACTGGGACAATGTACACTCATCCCTACAACTGGGACATGTACACTACATCCCTACGTACGGGACACTGTCACTAATCCTACACTGGGACAAAGTAACTACATCCCTACATACTGGGAATGTACACTACATCCCTACTACGGGACAATGTTACAACTACATCCCTACGTACTGGGACAATGTACACTACATCCCTACATACTGGGACAATGTACACTACATCCCTAAATACTGGGAAAATGTACACTACATCCCTAAGACTGGGACAATGTACACTACATCCCTAACATACTGGGACAATGTACACTACATCCCTACATACTGGGACAATGTACACTACATCCCTATGTACGGGGGCAATGTAACTACCCGCTACTGGGACAAGTACACTACATCCCTACATACTGGGACAATGTACACTACATCCCTACGTACTGGGACAATGTACACTACATCCCTACATACTGGGACAATGTACACTACATCCCTACATACTGGGACAATGTACACTACATCCCTACATACTGGGACAATGTACACTACATCCCTACGTACTGGGACAATTTGTACAATATACACGCTACTGGGACAATGTACCACTACATCCCTACCTACTACTGGGACAATGTACACTACATCCCTACATACTGGGACAATTGGACACTACATCCCTACATAATGGACAATTTACAATATATCACTACATACTGGGACAATGTACACTACATCCCTACATACTGGGACCAATGTACACTACATCCCTACATACTGGGGACAATGTACACTACATCCCCATACTGGGGCAATTTACAATATATCACTACATACTGGGACAATGTACACTACATCCCTACATACTGGGACAATTTACACTACCATCCCTACAGTACTGGGAAAATGTACACTACATCCCTACATACTGGGACAATGACACTACATCCCTAAATACTGGAAAAATGTACACTACATCCCTACGTACTGGGACAATGTACACTACATCCCTACATACTGGGACAATGCAATGCTACACTACTCCCTCAAATATGGGAAAATGTACAATACATCTACGTTCTGGGACAATGTACACTACATCCCTAGTACTTGGGACAATGTACACTACCATGCCCTGAACATTACTGGGGACAATGTACATACATCCCTACGTACTGGACAATGTACCACTACATCCCTACATACTGGCAATGTAACTACATCCCTACATACTGGGAACAATGTACACTTACATTACCTACGTACTGGGGCAATGTACACTCCATCCCTACATACTGGGACAATTTACCACTACATCCCTACTTACTGGGACAATGTACACTACATCCCTACGTATTGGGACAATGTACACTACATCCCTACGACTGGGACAATGTACACTACATCCCTAAACTGGGACAAGGTAACTACATCCCTACATTACGGGAAAATGTACACTACATCCCTACGTACTGGGACAAATTACATATATCACTAATCATATGGGACAATGTACACTAATTCCCTACATACTGGGACAATGTACTACATCCCTACAATACGGACAATGTACACTACATACCTACATACTGGGACACAATTTACAATCTCATCACTACATTACTGGGGCAATGTACACTACATCCCTACATTACTGGGACAATGTACACTACATCCTACTACTGGGGCAATTTACTATATCACTACAACTGGACCAATGTACCACTACATCCCTACATACGGGACAATTACACTTACATCCCTACCCCATACTGGGACAATGACACTACATCCTAACTACTGGGACACATACACACATCCCAAATACTGGGAAAATGTACATAATCCCCTACGTATGGGACAATGTAAACTACATCCCTACATACTGGGACAATGTACACTACATCCCTACATACTGGGAAAAATGTATACACTACATCCCTACGTATGGGACAATGTACACTTACATCACCTACATTACTGGGACAATGATACTACATCCCACTTACTGGGACAATGTACACTCCATCCCATACGTACTGGGACAAGGTACACTACATCCCTATACGGGACAATGTACACTACATCCCTACGTACTGGGACAAGTTGTATAACTACATAACTACGTTACGGGGACACTGTACACTACATCCCTACTACTGGGACAATGTAAACTACTCCTCTACATACTGGGGACAATGTACACTACATCCCTACCTACTTTGGGACAATGTACACACATCCCTACGTACTGGGACAATGTACACTACATCCCTAATACTGGGACATGTACACTACATCCCTACGTACTGGGACAATGTACACTACATCCCTACGTCTGGGACAATTGTACACTACATCCCTACGTACTGGGGCAATGTACACTACATCCCTACGTACTGGGACAATGTACACTACATCCCTACGTACTGGGACAATGTACACTACATCCCTACGTACTGGGACAATGTACACTACATCCCTACGTACTGGGACAATGTACACTACATCCCTACTAACTGGGACAATGGACCATACATCCCTAATACTGGGACATGTACACTACATCCTAACATACTTGTCCAATGTACACTACATCCTAAATATGGAAATGTACACTACATCCCTAATTACTGGGACAATGTACACAATCCTACGTACTGGAGCAATGTACACTACATCCCTACATACTGGGACAAATGGTAACACTACATCCTACATACTGGGCAATGTACAATAACCCTACATACTGGGACAATGTACACTACATCCCTCAACTGGGCCAATGTACACTACATCCCTACTACTGGGACAATGTGACACTACATCCCTAAATACTGGGAAAATGTACACTACATCACTACAGTACTGGGACAATGTTACACATACATCCCTACGTACTGGAAGTACACTACATCCCTACGTACTGGGACAAGTACACTACATCCCTACATACTGGACAATGTACACTACATCCTACATACTGGGACAATGTAACACATCCTAAACTGGGACAATGTACACTACATCCCTAAATACTGGGAAAATGTACACTACACCCCTACGTACTGGGACAATGTACACTACATCCCTACATACTGGGACAATGTACACTACATCCCTACATACTTGGCAATAACTACACCCTAAATACTGGGACAATGTACACTACACTCCCTACCGTAGGGACAATGTACACTACATCCCTACATACTGGGACAATGTTCACTACATCCCTATACTTGGGACAATGTACACTACATCCCTACATACTGGCCAATGTACACTACATCCCTAAATACTGGGACAATGTACACTACATCCCTACATACTGGGACAATGTACACTACATCCCTACATACTGGGACAATGTACACTACATCCCTACATACTGGCCAATGTAACACATCCCTAAATACTGGGACAATGTACATACATCCCTACATACTGGGAAAATGTACACTAATCCACTACTGGACCATACACTACATCCTACTACTGGCACAATGTACACTACATCCCTACATACTGGGACAATGTACACTACATCCCTAATACTGGGAAATGTACACTACATCCCTACTACTGGGACAATGACACTACAATCCCTACATTACTGGGCAATGTACACTACATCCCTAAATACTGGGAAAATGTACACTACATCCCTACTTACTGGGACAATGTACACTACATCCCTACGTACTGGGACAATGTACACTACATCCCTACGTACTGGGCCAATGTACAATACATCCCTACATATGGGACAATTTACACTACATCCCTACGTACTGGGACAATGTACACTAAATCCCTACGTGCTGGGCCAATGTACACTACATCCCTACGTACTGGGACAATGTACACTACATCCCTACATACTGGGACAATGTACACTACATCCTCTTATGGGACAATTTACAATACATCCTACATACTGGCAAGTACACTACATCCCTACATACGGACAATGTACACTACATCCCACATACTGGACAAATTACAACTAAATCCCTACATACTGGGACAATTTACAATATATCACTACATAGGGGACAATGTACACATCCCTACTACTGGGACAATGTACACTACATCCCATACTCGGGCAATACATCACTTAAACGGACAATGTACAATACATCCTACATACTGGGACAATATTACACTACCCCCTAATACCTGGACAATGTACACTACATCCCTACATACTGGGACAATTTAACTACATCCCTAAATACTGGGAAAAATGTACACTACATCCATGACTGGGACAATGTACCACTCACATGCCCTACATACTGAAACAATGTACACTAATCCCAAATACGGGAAATGTACACTACATCCCTAATACTGGACAATGTACATACATCCCTACCTACTGGGACAATGTAACAATACATCCACGTACTGGGACAATGTTCCACTACTCCCTACGTACTGGACAATGTACACTACATCCTACGTACTGGACCAATGTAACTACATACCCTAGTGGGACAATGTACACTACATCCTACGTACATGGGACAATGTACACTACATCCCTACTACTGGAACAATGTAACTAATCCTACGACTGGGACAATGTACACTACATCCCTACGTACTGGGACACTGTACACTACACCCCTACGTACTGGGACAATGTACACACATCCCTACGTACTGGGACAATGTACACTACATCCCTACGTACTGGGACCAATTGACACTACATCCTACAGTACTGGGACAATGTACACTACATCCCTACGTACTGGGACAATGTACACTACATCCCTAGTACTGGGACAATGTACACTACATCCCTACTACTGCGACAATGACACTAACCCTACATACTGGGGACATTTACAAATTATCATACATACTGGGACAATGTACACTACATCCCTACATACTGGGACAATGTACACTACATCCTTACATCTGGGGCAATTTACAATATATCACTACATACAGGGACAATGTACACTACATCCCTACATACTGGGACAATTTACACTACATCCCTACATACTGGGACAATGTACACTACATCACTAACTGGGACAAGTTACACTACATCCCTAAATACTGGGAAAATGTACACTACACCTAACGTACTGGGACAATGTACACTACATCCCTACATACTGGAACAATGTACACTACATCCCTAAATACTGGTAAAATGTACACTACATCCCTACGTACTGGGACAATGTACACTACATCCCTACGTACTGGGACAATGTACACTACATCCTACGTACTGGGACATGTACACTACATCCCTATAGGGACAATGTACACTAATCCCTACGTACTGGGACAAGTACACTACAATCCCTACGTACTGGGACAATGTACACTACATCCCTACGTACTGGGAAAATGTACACTACAATCCCTACGTACTGGGACAATGTACACTACATCCTACGTACTGGGACAATGTACACTACATCCCTACAGTCATGGGACAATGTACACTACACCCTACGTACTGGGACAATGACACTACATCCATACGTACGGGACAATGTAATACACTCCCTACGTACTGGGACAATGTACATACATCCCTAACATACTGGGACACTTACACTACATCCCTACGTACTGGGACAATGTACACTACATCCCTAATACTGGGAACAATGTACACTCATCCCTACGTACTGGGACAATGTACACTACATCCCTTACGTACTGGGGACAATTACACTACATCCCTACGTACTGGGACAATGTACACTACATCCCTACGTACTGGGACAATTACACTACATCCCTACGTACGGGACAATGTACACACATCCCTAAGTACTGGGACAATGTACACTACATCATACAACTGGGACAATGTACAACATCACTACATACTGGGGCAATGTACCAATATCCCTACGTACTGGGACAATGTACACTACATCCCTAAATACTGGCGAAATGTACACTACATCACTACATACTGGGACATGTACACTACATCCCTACGTACTGGAAAATGCTACACTACATCCCTACGTACTGGGACAATGTACACTACATCCTACGTACTGGGACAATGTACACTACATCCCTACGTACTGGGACAATGTACACTACATCCCTACGTACTGGGACAATGTACACTACATCCCTACGTACTGGGACAATGTACACTACATCCCTACCGTACTTAGACAATGTACACTAATCCCTACATACGGGGACAATGTACACTACATCCCTACATACTGGGACAATGTACACTACATCCCTACATACCGGGACAATGTACACTACATCCCTACATACTGGGCTAATGTACACTACATCCCTACATACTGGGACAATGTACACTATATCCCTAAATACTGGGAAAATGTACACTACATCCCTACATACTGGGACAATGTACACTACATCCCTACGTACTGGGACAATGTACACTACATCCCTACGTACTGGGACAATGTATTGGGTGCCTGTTCCGGTAATTCAAAATGTTGCAGGCCCTGGAGTTAAACACGCACTAATCCCTTACTATATCACAAAGCATGGGTTTAAGTCCTGATTATCTGCCTTTTTATTGGATTCACCTCTGAGCAGACCTAATCAGCGCTGATTACCTGTCTCTTGATTGGTTTCACCTGTGAGCAGACCTAATCAGTGCTGATTACCTGCCTCTTGATTGGATTCACCTGTGAGCAGACCTAATCAGTGCTGATTACCTGTCTCTTTATTGGTTTCAGCTGTGAGCAGACCTGATTAGCACTGATTACCTTTCTCTTTATGGTTCACCTGTGAGCAGTCCTTATCAGCACTGATTACCTGTCTCGTTATTGGTTTCACCTGTGAGCAGAACTGATTAGCACTGATTACCTGTCGTCTTAGATTGGTTTACCTGTGAGCAGACCTAATCAGTGCTGATTACCTGCCTCTTGATTGGATTCACCTGTGAGCAGTCCTAATCAGTGCTGATTACCTGCCTCTTGATTGGATTCACCTGTGAACAGACCTAATCAGTGCTGATTACCTGCTTCTTGATTGGATTCACCTGTGAGCAGACCTAATCAGCGCTGATTATCTGCTTCTTAATTGTATTCACCAGTGAGCAGACCTTATCCAGGTATCCCACCCCTCTTGATTGGTTTCACCTGTGAGCAGACGTAACCAGTGCTGATTACCGGTCTCTTGATTGGTTTCACCTGTGAACAGCCCTAATCAACGCTGATTACCTGTCTCTTGATTGGTTTCACCTGTGAGAAGACCTAATCAGCACTGATTACCTGTCTCTTGATTGGTTTCACCTGTGAGCAGACCTAATCAGTGCTGATTACCTGTCTCTTGATTGGTTTCACCTGTGAACAGTCCTAATTAGCGCTGATTACTTGTCCCTTGATTGGTTTCACCTGTGAGAAGACCTAATCAGCACTGATTACCTGTCTCTTGATTGTTTTCACCTGTGAGCAGACCTAATCAGTGCTGATTACCTGCCTTTTGATTGGATTCACCTGTGAGCAGACCAAATCAGTGCTGATTACGTGCCTCTTGATTGGTTTTACCCGTGAGCAGACCTAATCAGCGCTGATTACCTGTCTCTTGATTGGTTTCACCTGTGAGCAGACCTAATCAGTGATGATTACCTGCATCTTGATTGGATTCACCTGTGAGCAGTCCTATTCAGTGATGATTACCTGCCTCTTGATTGGATTCACCTGTGAGCAGACCTAATCCAGGTATCCCACCCCTCCCGGATCGTCCGGGAGTCTCCCTCATTCTTGGGTGGTCTCCTGCACTCCCGCGAGACCCCCCCCAGACTTCCGGACTTGAGAGGAGAGTCTCCTCCCAAGTCACACCCACTTTCCAAGGCCATGCCCTGGAATGCCCCGGAACACAGGACCCGCCCTGCATGATGTCAAGCCCCGCCTTGTGTGACATCACGCCCCCACACCATGCCCCCTTTCCCCACCCTGCCCGGAAGCCTGAAGGGGCGTGGTGGGATGTCTGCCTTATCAGTCCTAGGGACAGGTTTTTAAACTCACTTTGATAGAGCTTTGTGCCTTTCAAGCCAAATTCAAGTTTATACTTCTAGTTATCAATGCTATAGCTGGATTCCATAATTCGGACCCTCCATAAATCAGCCCACATGGATGGATATATACAAGGTATGTTTCCCCCACAATCGTAAATAAACATACTGATTGTATGTGTGAGATAAAGTAATAAGATGTATCAGGCAGGGCCTGATGTGAATGGATTAAACAATTAATGCGGAATATGTAACGCTATATAAGAAATAAAATACACTTATAAGGAAACAGCATGGGGGTTTCACACACTACGTGGCATGTCCAGAATTTCCCACATTAGATTTATTCCCATGATCGCAGTAATGTATATTCACATCTTTAGCATTCCTTTCCCAGCACAGATCCTGTAGTGACCAGTATAATTAAAGTAAATAAAAAGGGGATTATGTGTTTAATTTTACAGACTTCCATTTTTTTAATATTAAATACGCTGGGTTATTAACGTGTGTGGTTCCTAAGTTGAAATAAATATTGTGTTAGGTTAGTTACACGCATGTCCATATTTTCACCTGACTGCCCGGTGTGATATTTCATATTGGACGCCATTTTTGCTGACACTTTTTATGATGTCATTGATCTAGTTCTGCTCTGAAGTTCCCAGGACCAACATTTTCAACATTAGCCCAAAAGAAACATTTCATGGTGAAAATTTAGCTGATGTCATGTGCGAACTCAGCAAAGTCTAATAGGTCCCAAATTGCAGGGCCTTTCCCATAAAAACCAGCAGACTGAAAGTCTATTTACTGAGCAAATACGTTACCTCATTCCTTAGTAATTGCCCATCACCAGCTGACTCTGTCTCTATGGTAACAAGCGTGTCTGGGCTACGTCTTATTGGTAACTTAAGAGATGTTTGGAATCCTACATAGAGACAGGAACCATGACTGCCTGTAACTTGTTACATCACCAAACCGACGCTAAGTAGACAGTGATGTCATATAAACAGTTTTCTGTTAGTGTAACGGAG